>HF731880.1:933-15513 GCA_000341915.2 Megaselia scalaris
CTTCTGTTACAACAACAGTCCTTATAGGCCATCACATGTTCTGTATTTACTGAACGAACTTCTCTCACAAAATTGATCTAGAATTTGCCGGCGGGCTAATTTCCGCTTCACCTTGTGGAGAATATTTTTTGAGTAGGTTTGTTTTGTGGTTATATAAAAGTAAAGCTGTACAATGAGCTTATCGTACTAATACATCATCCACGAGAATAAACTTCTTGAGGACGATGTTAAGTTGCTTAATATTCCCAATTGTAAAAGAACAGCTCAAAAACTTTAATCTTGATCAAGCCATATTATTGTAGAACGACCACTTTCCAATTGAATTGTGCAGTACTGATAGTTCAGAGAAGACGAAATAAAGCTTTCAGCTTTCGAAATGAGAATGATCTTTGGTGCCACATGCGTTATCAGCCTGCAACGGAGAAGTATGAACAAAGTATTGCTGACATCTGTTGACCCATCTCAGATATTAGTTCTGATCTTTCGTACAATGTTTGAATTTTATTAAAGTTGTTTCAGTTCTTGGTTGCACCTTATTCTCCACTCCCCTTTTTCGCAAATTCGACCGAAGATTATCCTAAGGATTTTTCTCTTGAAAACTAACATATATATGCTGTTTTCCTTGCTTTCAGCACTTACGTTCCCAAGTTACCAAATTCTACAGACCATCTGTGGGTGGTCCAAAGACCATTTTTTCTAAACGATTTCGTTAGGATTTCTTTTGGTCTAGAAATTCAAATGGTCGAACTGATTTACTTAGGGTCGTTATTGGATGTAATTTCCGACCCTAGGTAAACGAAATGTTTGACTACCTCTATGTTATAGGCTGTTATAGGAACCCATGGTATTGATTGGCTCAATTGTCGTGTGAATCGGTGCGGAGAGCATTTTGTCTCAATTTACCTGTAGACCCATGAATTCTGCATCATGTTCCAAAAGTAGGAATAATTTTACATATTTGCTGATACCATAATCAATTAAAACCAGATCTTGACAACTATCTAGGACTTCACTTCTCACAGTCGTTGTAGAATTCTTGTCATTTACTAAGAACTCCCTGTGTTTTTCGGTTATAAGTTTCCAATGTTTGGTGATATATTCTTAGTCTATAGTCTCTCAAAATCTCCAGTTTTTGGAATTCTTCTTTTTTGTAGTTACATTTCTTTTACCTATATATCATTTTGAGGTCTCCCTCCTTTTGTTTCTGTAATCCTCACAGTTTCTTCGAGTGTTCTATGTACTCGAGTACTCGTCATGGCGCCATCCAAAATTTACCGACTTCGCAAAGTTTTAAATGACATAGTTTCTAGCTTCTCAGAAATGCAGGTCTCAAAATTTCTAGAGACCACTAGAATTTTCAATGCTTTTACTGTCTCTCTTGTACTTTTCTAACTTGCGCGTTAAAATCGCCAAGTAAATTACGTAATTTACAGACGTTAATTACATGTAAATTACGTAATTAATTAGCTAAATACTTCACTTTCCCCATCCATGCTTTTAGTCGAATCCAACAAAGCCTTTGATATAAAGGGATTTGCCCTTAGAGTAAAACCTTCAAGATAAGAATTTGGACAAATATTCTTTTATAGTAATTTCATTGAAAAAATTGTTATACTTTTTATTTAAATTTTTCCAGGAATGAGCGCTGTTTGTAATATACGTAATTTACATGTAAATTACATAGTTAATTAACTAAATGGTAAGCTTTGTAAATCGTACTACTTTTAAAAAATTTTGTAATTCTTTCACAAAGATGGACACAATTTTAGTTATTTTTAAATTCATTTTTCATGTTCTAAACTTTTTTGAGTATAACATTTAATTACTATTTAATTATAATTATTTCCAATATAGTATAAAATACCCTCTTAATTATATACAAAAATTAGCATTACGCATCAATAAACACATGCTTTCAATGAGTCACTTTGGAACTAATTATTGACTTAATAAGGGAAAGTATGACAAAAGCCAGGAGGCAACAAATCAAAGTATACCGCCTCATAATGACGTAAGTTGACAAAAGAAACTTTTCTTTTAACCAAAAAGACTGTAAAGACGACAACTTTCCTTCGCATGTCAAATTAATTTCAAAATAACAAAAAAAAAGTATAAACAAAAAAATCTAGCATAAAATACACTTGAAGGAGCTTTTTTCTATACGATTACGACAGTCATGCGATTTCTAGAATATATTTTCCAGAATAACTGTTACTATTTACTATTATTGTTAAAAGAAAGTTAAAGTTGCCAAAGAAATCGGATAGCTTCCTTTTTAATTGTTTAACAAATTATTTGCACAGTTCTTGTTGAGAAATTGTGGCAAAGCAGTGTTAGCTTGAAAAACAGCGGACAGAAAAAAAAAATGTCAAAAACACCGTCGTCGTCTTCTAAGGCTCCATCGAAAAAATCGATTCCAACGCCAGCCAACAAAAAACCGATAGGCGATTATCGGCAAAATAGTTTCGAGAGTCGCTATAGCAGCATAATCGCTAAACAAATTATCGACAATAACGTGAATCATGAGGAGCTGAAACGACAGTTGCACATATTCATGCCGTACAACTCCTTGCAACACAAGGACATAACCACGAAGAAAATCATGATGGATAGGGATAGCAGGAACAGCAGTAACAACAGTTCCGTTGGGGAGGACGAAACTGATGACTACGATAGCAATAATAAGACAGACAATTAAAACTCCTTCCAAGAAGTCCTTACAACATGAAGTTTTATATCTGTCAATGTAGTTAGTACTAGTTATATATGCTTCCTAATTGTAAGAGTTTGAAAAGTTATTTAAGAATAAAATCAACAGCTAAAATCCTACAAAAGAAAAACGGAAGACATTTCTTTTTTTCTGTATTTGCGTTTGATGTTCAACAAGTTCCTTTTTATCCTTTTTATAGGGCTTTTATACACTTTGCAGTGGTGCAGCTGCTATTTTTTTTAGTGATGTGTGGGGTAAATGAGGGTAACTTTACACTTTTGTTTAAAGTTTGATGGTGCTATTTCTGAATAATTTTTTACTAGTTTGCCCGCTATGGGACTGAACTGGACTGCTGGAAGAGCTGGAGAAGACTGATTTTACGGAATAGCATATAATACTCAGGATCAGATGCAGCAAAGTTAGGTGAGATCGGGGATCTTCTAACTGCCCTAAACAGTCTTCCTTCCCAGGATACGAAATATAGTCGCTGCTATGATGTTAATGTCAATGGTGTACTCCAAAGGTATACGATATGTTAATGGTATACTCAAGAAATTAAACATAGAGATTGTACAGATACTATATGATTATGTATTATCAAAGGATTCACAATATTATATCAATACATATTGATCCTTGTGCATTAGATTTACAGTCAATATTTTGTGCCAGGAATAATACCTTTTCCCCCCCCCCTTATATTATCCTTTTTTATTGTGGTTTGGTTTCTTCCTTGCTTTCCATCCAGCTTCATTCCGTTCCGTTACGTTTGTCCTTAGTCGCAGTGATTCCATTCCATTCTTTCAATATTACCAAAGAAACCAAGAAATTTAAAAGTTAAGAAGTTAAGCTTTAGAAGGTAAGTAAAATGGTAATGAATATTGTAAGAAGGATAAGAAGGATAAAAGGTTTCGATAGGAATGGGGCATGGAAGAATCTTGGAAGGAAGCAGGAGGAAGGAAATCAATTCAACACATAGAATTAATGGAATCGGAATCATTCATTTTCTTAAGTGGCTCTGAGACTATTAATTTTTCCCTTAACTTATTTTTTTCGTACTTAATATTTTTATTCTGTATTCTCAATGATTATTTGGTCGATTTGTTTTCTATGGCGGAACATGATTTTTATTACAATTCTTTTCCTGATTTATTTGGGGAAACCTTTTGTCATTTTAGACAATTTTTTCTCAGAAATTTGGGGTAAATGAATATTATAATTTTAAATATAAAATTTATTATTATATAAAGTTTTAATTACTTCAATAAATGTTTATATTATGTATTTTATATACTTAATAAGTTTTTACAAACAGAAGATGTTTGGGAATTATTCACAATAACAAAATAATTTTTTTAAATAAAAAAGGAAGTNATGGATAATTTATAAACTAAAGCAAACCTACTCGGGATATGATGCAGAAAATTTAAGCCACAAAAAGTCGTTCTGATAAGCTCAGGGTTGTTAAAGTGTATGTATCTGTTTATTAATTCCATCCATTGGATACAATCCGTAATTCGAATTGAATCCGGATTTATTGGATTTGAATTTTAAAAAGTCCATAAAAACAAGCACGAAAATATATAACATCTAAACAAAATGTTCCTAGTCTACAAGAGGATATTGGACTGCCACATGAAGTTTGATCTTGAAAACAGATCCGAACTCTCCTCCAATAGAGCCATAGTTCATATTTGGGACCCCACTTTGAACATTATATCTTTCCTTTATATATTTTTTATTAAAAGTAGAACCAGGGACACATTTATGGATAACTCTCTGTCAATTACGATGTGGTTCTGTACACGAGGAGTCGATGATTCTAACTTCTGGATCTGAAACCAAGTTCTGGCCACTATTCACTATTCATCAAGCAGTTCAAAGTGTGGTATTTAGTTAATAATATATGTAATTTATGTGTAATTTACGTCCGTAAATAACGTAATTTGAAAAGGGATCAGAAGAACTTGATTCTAGGTCTAATAATGAGAAACATTCATTCCTCGTGTCCAGAACAAGCACGGAATTCCTAGTTTGCTTGATTCTGTTTTCAGCCCTCAACTTTATATTTGAGCTATGACTTAGAGGGTAGCAATGGTTTTTTTGAAGCTATAGATCGAGTGCTCAAATCTCGGAATTGGGATGTAATTTGTATATAATAATTCCATCCATTACAATCTTTAACCACACTGAAAGCTATAGACAACATTAGTTCGTATGAATACCTTTATATATAAAGAAGGAAAATTACTCTCTTCTTAGAGAACGTCTATGAATGAGGACCTGTCAGTCATCTGACCTCCTCTACGTTGAACAAGACTTCAACATAGCTCCAATGCCTTTTCCTTGATACTCTTTCCTTGCAGAATTACTCGATTCATATGGAACTACATTTGCTCTATGAATAAAGTCAAAAACTGTTCTGAGGGATAGGCATGAGTAGACATTGTCTGTATTTTACGTTATTTACACGTAAAATACGTATTTAACTAAATACTGCACTTTGTCTATCCATGGCGATAGAGAAGTAATAAGAAAAGTTAGGATTACGTCCTTTCCTCAATATATTCTTTCCAGCAACCCTCCTAGAATTGCCTCCAGTTCCAATCAAAACACAAGTCCTCTCTTGGTTGCATTCCTGTCATTCTATCTTTCGACTATGAGTAGCTACAGGAGTAGATAAAATCCTATTCTCTTAATAACCTATATAATCTTTCTCCATCTAAACGACAAAATGTCTACATCCTTGTTCACTAAGTAGTCTATAAAAGAAAATAGAGATCCTTCTGGGATTCTACTTGTTGCAAGAAAAGGATGAAATCCATTTTCCTCTTAAGCAAGTAATAAAAAGCGAAAACTAAAAGAGTAAAATCAAATCGTTCTATTATTTGAAGTTCTTTAAAAGAATTCTTTTACAAAAGTGCTTAAACTTTTTTTGGGGCAAAGTGTTGCTTGAACAAAAATTCGTTGGTAATTTTGTGGATTTCCGACTGATGAAATTATAGAAAAGTATATCGAATTTCTCTTATAGTTGACATACATACGTAAGCATCATAGGTATACTTAGAGTCTTAGAGTCGCTTTATAAGATATAAGGAAAGTCCTCAGGAAATATGGACTGTCAAATCTAAGCAATATTGCTGAAATTATGAGTTAGGAGTAGGATTTGCTGTAAAAGGCAATGCCATATTTGTTGTAACCTTTTCCAAACATCAAAAATATAGAGCTTTGAACAATAGCGTACATGCTAGAGGATAACAAAAGGCGTACCAAACGAAATGGAGGGAAGAACATCCGCTCCAAGGTATCAAGTTGTAATACCCAAGCCAGGGCATGACAAACTACAGACTATCGCATGATAGTATAATTAAGATAGTGTCAACGTAAAATAATGAAGACAGTTTAACTGAAAGTTTCTGCAGTAATAGGAAAAGTCTTTTTCGTGTGATATATATAAAGTAATTTTTAGAACTCCCTATTTCCTGTGATGTACATAAACATTTTTGGTGTTGATTTTAAACTGTCCGGACAGTTGAGTCACAGAACTGTCATGAGACAGACTTATGACTTTATTTGGTTACGTGGGCAGGGTCCTACATAAAATTTGAACAAAAAAAACAGGAGAGGAGATGCTAAGTGAAAGGAACTTAAGTAAAACTTGTCCAATTTTCAAAAAAGGGGAACAGAGCTTTCAGAGGAACAAACATTAGAGACTACGACCTGCAGAGAATGTAGAGAGGATGGACGACAGAATAGAAAAGGTGGATAGAGCCAGATGAATAGTTGAAAAGGATGCTAAAGAAATAAGTAAAGAACTTTCTGCGGATAAACTCTGGGCGACATACTCCTGTTAACTGGATTCTGCATCAAACTAAAAATGAAAATTCTAAAAAAAAACTGCGGATTACTAACTGGACGTAAATCGTTCTAAGTTAGAAAACTTAGAATGTATATAAATGTTCTTATTCTTTGGGACTTGAGTACAGTTCCTCAAAGATAGTTACTAACCAATGTTAAAAAAATGTATAACCATTTTTTAAATACAATCAAAGAAAAGACCTATTTTTTCTGTGCATATGGTATTCATGATGAGTGTTCTCGAAGAGTGACACAGCTCTTGGTATAGCTACCAAAGGGGTCGCGGATAGTGGAGAGCTCTGTACGATCCGTTCGCTATCAATGTAGGGTTTCTTGAAACCCCCGGACCAAAGCTAATGCGAACAATGGGCCAACAATGGGAAAACAACACTATGCCTCGGATACGAAAACGGAAAGGAATACATGGATATCGACCCGGAAACGTCATGGACAACGACCGTCTGTGGATGGTCCTTTTAGACGGTGTTTTTGAGGTCCACTTTCGACGTGAAAAAGACGTGTTACATAGACCAGTCTTTACCGGAAACATCAATATCACGTGCTTCCGGAACGCGACATAAATTAAGCCACCAGGAANTATTAGTGGTCTTAAGTGTTTCGTCGGCTTTTACATGAAAAATTAAACTTTTCAAATTTTACATATCGTGTAGTTGATCAGAGTTTCTATGGAGATATAGAACGAAATAACTTTTATTTGGAAATTTCTAGATTTATAGATGGGGAAGGTCCGTAACTTATAACTATTTGCTTACTATTTAAACAAAGATAAGGCACTGTCTGTAATTTACGTCATTTACAAGCTTGATGTACACGTAAATTACCTAATTAACGTGAATTACAAGTAAATTACGTAGATAATTAATTCTTCACATTGCACATCCATCTATTTCAATAGGCAATTGTTTGGTTATGTCAAGAAAGGAGGGACAATTAAGGCACCAGAGGAGCATTACAAGATCTTAAAATACTTCTATAAAGCTGTCATAACTCACTTAAAAAAGGAAACATGCGCTAATATTAATGAAGGATCATGGATGGACAAAGTAAAGTATTTAGTTAATTACTTACGTAATTTACATGTGATTTAAGTCCATAAATTACGTAGCTTACATAAATAAGTGAAATTTTGTATGGAAGTTGTTAATTACTTTCGAAATTACGCTTGTAAGTTTCTATCCCTGTGAAGAATCAGATAAGAGGGAAAAGGAGACATGATCAACCAAAGAGGACTCTGACAAATATGTTAAAGAGCACTTTTATGGTATAATAGGTACAATAGGTGACACCTGAGGAGCAATGATGACAATGATTGTATCTAAGATTAATGAAAAAAGCAGACATTAGCACAATCGCAACCACTTTTGAGCTGTGATGTAGAATATTTTCGAACAGTCTTATAAAACATTTCCACTATGCAAGTATTCTTTGCCCTATCCATAAATTACGTAATTAATTAACAAAATACTTTGCTTTTCCCATCCATGATCCTTAGGCAAATCCTTGAAAAACCCGAGAATTTCAACACCATGCATCATCGATTACAGACTAGTGTATGTCGCCCATGTGTGACTTTTAACGATACCTACATCATCATCATGAGCCTACGATACCTACATAAAGATCATGAAGAACTTCATATGTTAGAGAAGTTATTTCTGTGCCGAGTTAAGAAGGCGTATATAGGCAAAAATCTATTCTACAAAACAAAAGTGTAGCTATACTTTAAGCTAATCTTCTATATAGAGCGCTATATGGAGCTGAGACATTGAGTCTAAATGCATTAGACGAGCAATTTTTGTGAGTTTTCAGGAGTAAGACCCTGAGGATGATATATGTCCAGTAAAAGATTTAAATGAATAGAATACTCATTATAATATTGGACTGTGTCAAGCTTGGGAAGCTCATGTGGAGAACTTGTATGGGGGGGGGGGGTTTTACGTTTATTTAATATGTAATTTTTTCGTCTTCAAGAGATGTTTATTTTTACGTCTATTGAAGACGTTATATTCAAGTCTGTAAAGGACGCCATTATGACGTCTCTCACGGATACTATTTAAACTAAATGGTCATTCTTGCTCCAACATAAGACGTATTTTGAAGACATTGTAACGTCAAAATAACGTCCTTTTTAGACGTTATGGTTAGGACCACCTGGTCCACAGAAAGTCTATGGACCAATTTTGGTATTTGGGTATATTTTGTAGGCTTAAGAGTTTCCGTCTTCAAAACATATGCAATCATCACCATTTTGAAGGAAATCGCCATACTAAAACCAAAAAATTCGTCATACTTTTTTAATGAAATGACAACACAAAATAAGAATTTTGTCCGCCAAAAATAATTATTCGTCATACTAAATTTGATAAAAAGTCTCCGCTTCGCTCCGATCGCTGCGCTCCCTCCAAAGCGGCAGAACCCACCTCTTTTATAGGAAATTGATTTTTAATTCAAAAGTATGACGAAAACGCATGATTTGGTTAATTCAAAAGTATGACGAAGTTAATTAAATAGCCTAATTTATATATGTGACATCGATATGCATATATGTCAGAACCATATGCATATATGTCACATCCATAAGTATGCAGGAGAAATCAATGTTTTTGGACGTTGCTTGCATGTTTTAATATGTCGCATGCATAAATATGTACGCAGTTCTGTTATAGATTTCACATGCATATTTATGTACATAATAAACAGATTTTGAGATATCTCATACATAAAATATGTATGTAGTTTTTAAAGTGTATATGAAATAAGTAGAATATTTTGTCCCTTTCACTAAATTTCAGGCAAATTGATTCTTGAAATTCAAAACAAAATGTCTTTTTCCAAAATCTTGTAGGTAAATGAATTACAAATCTAAATCTTAAAGATACCTCCAATTTCCAGAAAATTTCATTCTTTATTGTCACTAATACACAAAGTACTTAAGCTCTCTTCAGTGAAAGCATTGCTACCACAAACATTCTTTGGTAAACTTGGCATGAAAATGTGAATTTCCTTTTTCGACCACTCAGAATCATTAATATGAATTAGCTCATCCTCAAAAGTAACACAGCTCTTGGGTCTTTCCTTTTTCTTTGACTCAACTTTTTCTGTTGGCTTTTGTGGAAGTTTTGCTGATGAAACTCCTGCAGATGACTTCCGACAAGACTGAACATTCAATCTTGGAATCCGGTTGTATTTGGCTGAATAAATGTCCTTGTTGAACATAATTGTGACATTTTTTATAGGGTCTCGAGGTTTTCTTGTTGCTGGTCTTTTGTTCATAAGTTGTCTAGTTTGCTGAGAGGGTTTATCTTTTTTGCATAATGGTAAATTGGAAGAATCTATTTGATCAGGAGCTGACATTTTCGCCAAATCCATCCAATGCAGAACTCTTTCAGCTAACTTTTCATCTAGATGAGAATTTGTGGATAACTGTGAAGGAATGTCTTGTAATGAACTAGTCCTTGATAATCCTTTTGTAGAATACTCTTCAAACGTCCTATACCCTGGAGCTGATTTAAGGTTTCTATTTATAATGAAAGGTTTTGATGGAATTCTCGAATCAGTTTGCTGTTTGGCAGATCCAATTAATTCAAATGACATATTTGAACCTCGTCATAGTCAAAAGTTTGAGATTTTTCAATCTTGAACTTTGTCTTGGTTTTCCAATTACAGCGCTCTTCTAACAAAAAGTGTCTGTGTCCACGTACACCTCCTTTCTGGGCTTCCATCCACACCGATCGAATGTATAAAGGACGAACTGAGGACTCCCATATAGGCTGATTCTTCATTGTCTTTCCGCGTCAACTCGTCAGTTCAAAGGAAACCGCAATACTATCTGAAGAAATGAAATCAAAACGTTGCTATTTGTCGTTTTCTATATATGAAGGTATGGCACACCATGTCATAACACCAAGCAGACTAAACAAATTTCCATTTTAATTTTACCTCTTTTTCTGCAGTTTATTGAAACTACATTTAGTCACGCAAATGAATTCATCCATGGAACCATCCGACTCCTGAAAAGCCACAGAATCATGTTCGGAAAACATACAATGTGGAAGTTTCACTAGAACTTCTTCAACATTCACTCCAAGTGTAATTGGGGCATGTGGAACCTGTTGCATCTATCGATTATTGAGCAAGATAATGTAATTGAAATGGAAGGTTATTGTTTGGATTGATGAGTATATTTGCGGTAGGTAGTGACTTTTTGTTGATTTTTTGAGGGTAATTGAACATGAGAGAAACATTTTGATCCACATTTCTTTCCTTGTGAATTTTTTTGTTGGAAATAGGACTTGGTCTAAAGGGAATTGTGATCGATGCCACTGTTCGAATTAAGCTACAATCAAATTATTTTGTTAATATGTACAGATGTCATGCTTAAGCCACGGGATGGCGAGTATGATAGAGAGATTCTCGATAAAGAAAAAAAATCAGAAATGCATCCAAACACTCAATGCTACTGTGAGTAATCAGACTAGGAACTGTTATCAAGATTATATCAGAATGACCCCTCAAGAAGAATCGCTTGTGTTCCATTCCAATGAAGACTTCCCACAGGGATGGACACTGTCTTTAATTTACGTAATTTACAGACGTCATTTACACGTAAATTACGTAAGTGATTACTATTTTCATACAAAATTTCAGTTACTTATGTAAATTACGTAATTTACGTACGTAAATTTAATGTAAATAAATTAACTAATTTACTAAATACTTCACTTTGTTCATCCATTGCAATCCGAAAACTTAATTTTATCGATAGCTTTCATCGGTTGCTAATCAAAATTTGGAATGCGAAAAAGAAGTCACATGAATGGAATCATAACGTCACTAAGAACTATCGAGGAATCAGTCTTCTTAATATTGCTTATAAGATCCTGGCATCCATCTTATAAGCTTGAAACCTCCAATTCTTTCATCAAAACAGTAGGTTCCTACCAACGCAGTTCCATGAATTATTGATCAACAAATACTCACATTTAGGAAATGTCTCGAAAAAACTCACGAGTTCCAAGTTGGCACAAACCACCTCTTCATATAATTCCGACAAGTGTAAGACACACTGCAGAGAACTAAGCTGTTCAAAGCTATCAATCTGGAGCAGTGCTGGAGGATTCCGACAAAGTGATGCTGCCGGGTCTACAAGTAAACGGAGACCAAACAAAATAAATGCTCTCCATTCTGAAACATCGCGATAAACCCAATAATTATGGGTTCCTATAACATTGAAATCTAGACATTGTGCAAAAGATCAAAGCTAAACGTCTGAGATGGTGAAGTCAATTGCTACGTCAGCCTGATCAAAAGGTATTCTCCACAAATCCAATTGAAGATAGAAGACCTGGTCGTGTAAAATATATATGGCTTAAGCTTGTAGAGTAAGATGTGAAGTTGCTTAACATACACAATTGGAAAAGAACAGCTCAAAATCGAAGCGGAACAAAATTCCATTCCTCCAGGTATTACGTACTCAGATGTTAATTCACTCGATTTAGTGCCATCAAGGGCACGGATTTTGGAGGCCATGTGAAAAGAAATGATTTCGTCTAAGGATGACAGACAACTAGGTGGAGATAAAGTGCCTAGCAAAAAGCTCAGTAAGAAGAAGTATTTGATTTGAAGATTTTTATTGAAATTCAACCAAGAGTCTGCCTTGGATTTGTTGTCAAAAGAGGAGGAAACTTGACCTACAAGATGTTCTGTTGTCCTTAATCTTAAACGAAATCGGTCACAATTTGACATTATTCCACCTTCTGGAGTGTACCATCATCAATCAGAGAGTTTTCCTTGACTTCAGGATCAATGTCTTTCGCTGAAAAGCGTTTTGAGGAAAACAAGAATCGAATGCCTTTTAATGAGATCGTAAAGCTAAATCCGTGGATGGGCAAAGTGAGGTATTAGTAAATTATTTACTTAATTTACGGTTAATTTACATCCAAAGATTACATAATTTCCGTAAATGTTGTATTGAATGAGTTAATTACTTACTTAAGTTACGTATAATTGCGCTTGAAAACTACGTAAATTATAGAGTGCGTCCATCTCTGGCTAAATTTGAAGGTTAGCATTGTGGATGCAATGTCTTGATCTCAAAATTAATGTAAACAACCTTCCTTCGGTTGAAAGCACATTTAGGAACAAATATTTAGTTTAATTTGGAGAAAGAGGTCAGAGGTTTAAAATTAGAGGTCAGACACCACCATTAAGAACTGGAAGCTAACAGCTTTTCAAAACAGTTTTTAGGGACGTAATTTTGAGGTTGGTTGGTAATGCTCATAAGTATTGTAACAAAGAACAAAATATCGTATTTCAAAACACATATTCCAAAGCTCAAATCTGGATTACCAAAATTTTGCAATTCATACAATTCACAACTGCTTATATTCAATTAGCACCTTATGAAACCAGTTTTGAGTAACGTATTTTTGAGGTTGGTTGGTAATGCTCATACGTATTGTAACAAAGAACAAAATATCATATTTCAAAACACATATTCCAAAGCTCAAATCAGGATTACCAACATTTAGCAATTCTTACAATTCACAACTGCTTATATTCAATGAGCACCTTATGAAAACAGTTTCGAGGGACGTAATTTTGAGGTTTGTTGGTAATGCCCATACGTATTGTAACAAAGAACAAAATATCATATTTCAAAACAAATATCCAAAGCTCAAATCAGGATTACAGTTTCGAGGGACGTAATTTTGAGTTTTGCTGGAAATGCCCATTCATATTGTAACAAAGAACAAAATATAATATTTCAAAACACATTTTCCAAAGCTCAAATCTGGATTACCAACATTTTGCAATTCTTACAATTACTATACATTCCAATGATAGTTAAAATTTAAGGAAAAAAAAGTTCATAGATAACTTACCTACAGTTGTCAATAACATATTATCTAAGAGCAGTGCGATGGCAACAATTATCAATACTAATTTTCTGGAACCTTTCCATTCATTGATTTTGTTTTTGGTGGCGGTCCAGGACCTAAACGGTTTCCCATTTGGATCTCCATTGTCTGTGGGCGGTGGTTGGGTCATTCCACGGGAATATGTTGGCGGTGATGTTTGACTTTGCTGGGGAATGTGATGTGTTGGTGGTGGCGGTGATACTGGGTCACCATTTTGATATGATTGTATTGAATCAGGTTTCTTGAATGGGTTTGTGATATTGCTACTGTTTTCCTTTAAATTATTGCTGAAATTACTTTGTTGTCGCTCTTGTTGCCTACTTTCAGGATCCGACGATTGCATTTCTTCACCAAGTAATTACTGAAAATTAAAATATTTTCTTTGAAAATTTTTGAAAAGCTTTAAATTTCAAAATCAATTGAAGAAATTTGCCTATGTCACGATTACATTTCACTTTCTATCTTATCTAAATTGTAATTCAAATTCGTATGCGTATTTAAGCAATTTCACATGCAATTCCATCTAGAAATTAAAATTCAATTTCCGCTCACAATAACGTGACGACACTTCCAGAAATTGATGATAGAACGAATGAAGAACTGGAAATAAGCGAACTAATTTATATTTTTCTAGAATCCATATTCTGGGAAATGTTTTTCCAGAGTTCTACTCTGTTTTGTCAGTCAATCATTTTCGATATCTTTCCTCCTTCTTTTTTTGTTAATAATAAAATTAGAATGAAATTTAATTCATTCATACACTTTCTCGACTCTTTACCATCGTCTTCATCGTCGTCGTCAATAAAATATACCCACTTCCAGTCAATAACACTATAGAAACTACACTATACATTTACTTCCTCCCTTTTTTAGAATATATACGGAACTTTTTAGGGTGAACCAAGTTTTTCAATTTCAATTATTTGTAATTTTAATTGAATTGAATTTGTTTGGAAATTTCATTTTCTACACTAAATTAAATTGTTTTCAGAAATTCTAGAATAATAATAATCTAAATTTGAAAGTGAAATTAAAATTTACAGACAAATCTTTTAAGAGACATTGTTTGGA
>HF732015.1:872-44876 GCA_000341915.2 Megaselia scalaris
CTATTTCCATACAGAATTTCATATTTTTACGTAAATTACGTAATTTACGGACATAAATTCATGTAAATTACGTAAGTAATTAACTAAATACTTCACTTTGCCCATCCATGGTACAGAGATACTATATAGAAAGGTCTATGAAATTTGTAACTATCTATTAGAAACTAAGAAGTATGAGCAAAGAATCATCATGTTTAAACATTGATATTAAATTAAAAATAAAATCTAATAAAACCCTTAACAAAGATTCTAATTTCAATATTAAAACAATTCATTTACCAACATTAATCATCTAATTAAATTAAAATCCAATTTAATTTGTAGCAATTACTTTAAAGTTCTTGAAGAAGATAACCTCCAAGAACTCTTCAAATAGTAAAATAATAGAAAAAAAAACCACCTTTGTTTGCATTAAAGTTCAAAGACAAAACAAGAAATTAAAAATAAAATCTAAATATGAAGAAAAAAAAAATTAAATATAAAAGAATAATAAATTACCTAAAAACCTCTGCAAAATAGGAAATTAAAAATTCCATAAAACAGCGTTTTGAAAATGGCCACAAGGCAAACATGAAGTCTATGTAGAACCAAACTAATTAATGTAATTGATAATTACAATTCCATTCTGACCAATTATAGCTTTAACTAACTAATTTTTAGTCTTTAACTAACCTGCTAACTTACTAAAACATAGTTTAAACTCAAGTTCTTTAAAGTTCAAACACTTTAAAATGCTTTATTTAATATAAGAACTAAGAAAATCCTTGAAGAAATTTTCTTCTGTTTTTGAAAATTCCCTTCACGTAGAAAACGAAGTTTTCACATTCTTTAACTTGTTAAATTTAATTGTTTCCCTCTCTTTCTTTCTTTTTTTGTTGTATATTTTTCAGAAGCTTTTACTAAAAGGATGAAAAGGATAATGCAATCTAATATGAATTCTATTTTTTATAGAGGAAAATTCTATATACATTTTCCTCTCTGAATGCAGATTATATTACTATTCTAGGGTGGATTTTTCTTCTATATGCTATTTAAAATTTACTAATTAGTAATTAATTTATTTTTAAGTTTTTATGAAAGCTGTAAATTATCATGATTTTTCAAGGCTATCAGGACTAAATTATTGTATATAATAATAATCTTTATTCAGCTACACCCCCCCCCCTTGATATCTCTCTTTGTTCCCTCTGGTATTCCTTTGGATATACGCTCTATCATATTTTGCGACCGCTCATCATATTTTTCATCACGCCATCCTCTGGAACTCCTTCTTCAAGTGAATCTTACACCTGTTTAATACTTTTTGTGTTCAACAATGAAAACGTTAGAAAGAGATCCAAATCGTTTATGTGACATTCACTTCGTGGACGTCACATCCATATATGTCACTCATTGTTTTATACATATTTATGTATTATCAAACATATTTAGAGATATCACATGTAAAATGTGTGGCTTATATCAAAATAAGTATACTATATTTCCAGTCTTAATTTTTTTAAGTGTAACTCTACATGGGCTCAGTTTATAACATAGAATTATCTTCCCAGCCACTTTAAAAGTGTTCCTACTTGGACAGTTTTGTTTGAAAAAAATCTAGTTTTTTGTGACATTTTTATCTTTACTTCCCCTTGAAAAACTATTCATATTTAATGCGTTTTTAATGACCACTAAGATAAGATTTTTAGACTGCAATAAAAAATACATCTGCTATGAAATCTTATCTTGAAATTGAAGATATTTCTGTAGGATTCATATTTCATCGATTTGCTTTGACAGATTTTATGGTCATAATATTTAAGAAAAAGATTCATATAATTTTGCTTATAAAAAATATCTTGAAAATTTACAGTCAAACAGATAACAATTAATCATTGCATAGTTAGAAAAATGTTGTCGATGTAAATGTCTTTCAACCCACATTTCAAATAAAAAATATAACAAATGTAACACATTTCTAACAGGCTATAAATTTTCTGTCATCTCGTTCCGTCCAATTACTTCCAATCCATATAAATATCGAGACCTATCAAGATCTTGAACAATACATTCTAAAAGATAACTAATATTTAATTAGGAAAAGTTTTAAAAACGAGATCCCAATAGATCCTGAAACAATTTAGCTCTAAGATCTACCTAACCGCACGATGAATTATTATAAATATATTTAAATTTCTTAATTTAGAAAAAGGGTCCCAAAAATGGTGTAAAATATAGCAGCTGGGTGCAATGTTCTAGGTGTCATAAATGTTTTCTAGTTTGTCGTATATAATTTTTAGGGAGGCTCATGGAAATTTGGGAGAGTTTTCTGATGCTTTTTTTTGGTAATAGTTTCTTCAAATGTTATTTATTAATAAGATAGGTTTTAAAATATTTATGCTTTACTTCTCAATATTTGATGAAATGTCTGTAAATGAATTGCATTTCAAAATAGAAGACTCAGTTTGAATATTTTTCCTGAGATGAAGAAATTTTTCGATTTCGAAACGACACGATGTTTTTTAGAAGAAACTGATCAGATGTTACGACCCATGTGTTACGACAATTCAATGTTCTTATTTTCGTCTTGTAGTCCAGCAGAAACTTCAGCCGAAGCACAAATCTATGGTCAGCGACAATATTTAATCGACCTTGGTCTTTCCCCACTATTAAGAATTCTGATAGCAGACACAATTTTACAAAAAAAATATAATATTTCGACTACGAATGAAGAACTCATCCAGCTTCTAGTTCTCATCTAATAAGAATAAACATTTAGTAGAGACTTGTTAAGTTAGTCGAAATTAAGTCGAAGTAAGGTCGCCCCCCCCCCAAAGGAAGAAGAAAACTTTCAAACGCCGAGGTTGTGGTGGCGGCGGAATTCCTCTTCAACGAAGAGATTTCTGTGTCCCTGGGTGGAGCCGAAACTTTAAATCGGTTGACAAGCCAAGTCAATATGATATCAAGGCCTATTGAACGCTTTAGACCTGTTATTTTAGACAGAATAGGTAGAAAGGGTATATGAGACCTAAGATTCCTACATTTCCTAGAATAAAGTCCACGTGATCGGCTTAAATGAGTGCGAAACGATTCCATATAATTTATTGAATATAAGACGCAGAGCTAAGTTTGAAGTCTATTTAACTGGGAAGACGGTTTTTTTTTTGTTTTAGACAGAATAGGTCTATTGTGTATCTGACACCTAAGTTAACGACATTTCATAGAACGAAGCCAACTTCATCGGTTTATATGAATGTGCCGCAATATAGACGACTTTGATCGGTTTTAAAATGTACTTTTTACTTTTTCTTTTCGTCAAATTTATTTCTTTTCTTGTGACGCAGAATTGAGGCGCTAAATTTAAAAGCAACGGTCGACAATAAATCATACTTCTGATGTGGAAAAAAAAAGAAGAAATCTTACAATTTTTTTTTTTTTTCAGAAAAATGTATGCAGCCGAAATTAGAAATTCTAAGATGAAAAAATATCAGCTTCGGCTAGCCGCTGTTTTTTTTTTTTTAAATCGACTTCGGCTCTAGTTTGCCTTATTTTTGGCCGAAGCCATATTTTTCATTAGTCCGTAGTCGCTAAAAACGATTTATTTTTTTATTTTTGCTTCGTTTTTAGTCGCTTTGAAATTTGACGAGCAAACAAAAAAAACGAATTCGTCGCGTCGTCAATTTTGAAAACTTGAACCAAAATAAGCCGTAGTCGACATTTTTTAACTAAAAAATAAGCCATAGTCGACCGTCGTCGCCAAACTGCCGCGACTGAGGTGTCTGCTATAAATGATAATAAAATAAGCCGTGCAACGGTCAACATGGACAATTTTTGGGGGTTGGCTACGGTCTATTTTACGCGTCTACTGAGGTGTCTTATTACGGACAAAAGTATTCACAGGTACAATATTTTAACAATTTTAAAATAAAAAGACTAAATTCGAATCATAACTTTCTTACAGTGCCTCATTCTTTTATAGAATAAGTACTTAAAATTTGATAGCATCTTTTTTAGTTCACTTCCAAAACTCGTAGAAACTATAAAATATTGAAATTGTTTTTTTAGTAGTTTTCACTAAATAAAATAAAATTAAAACTAAATTCATTGTCATGGAGTTTATACAAGAGACAATGTGGTTTATTTGGAATTAATCTGCAGATTTTGTAGAAGTAGAGTTTATTGAACTTGGATGGTGACACAGCGGTTAGATACTTTGATGTTGCAAGTACTTTCTCTAATTAGTCTGAGTGACAATTGGATATTTTTTTTTCGGAAGGAAGATTTATAATGGCTATCGAAGATGACAACGAAAGTTTCTATATAATTACTTTTGTTCAATTTTTAGTCGGGAAAGTTTTCAAATAATGATATTTTAAAATGTGTCCAATTACTATAAAACTATTTTAAGTAATTCTAATTTGAAATGTACAAAAGCAATTAAATTATCTCAATCTGTGTAAAATAACATATGTCAACAAGACAGATATTTCTATTTAACAGTCATACAAGAATTAATAAAGTGTATGAAGAATTTGAAAATTGCAGACATAAATACCAATCAAGTGTACACTAAAAATCAAATAAAATCAACATAATAAAAATATAAAATAAAAATAAAAACAAATTAAGAATATAACAAAAACGTTAACAATGTTGCCAGTTAATCACCCCTCATTCGAACCTGTCCTCCTGTCAAAAATTCACTACTAAATTGTCTTATTGTATTGCAAATCTAGCCATAAACTTCAACGTTTCCATGGAATATTATAAAATATGTGGTCTACTGACTTGTTGGTTAACAGTTTACCATTATTAAATTAAAGGAGTGGTTAATTCTTTTATGTGACTTCTACGATATAGACATGGTCGATGACGGAGAGGACAGGTCAAAGCCATTTTTGCATATTTTCATTTTTAACATGGCTTGTAATTACTAGAGATTTTTATTAGCAGTATTTCCATATTTTTTATTTTACATTTTGGATACAATTTGACATTAATGGTTTCTATTTTACATTTTAAAATTAACACGAGAAAATTATGATTTTTTGAGAAATTTTGCGAAATCTTTGTCGAAGATGGTTATGATTTTTTATGAAGTGATATCTTGTTTTAGAGAATGTGGGTTCAAATGTAATATGTCTTGTCCGTAAAGTTACACATGCTTCTAAACACGGAGTTGAAAGTTTTCTGACTTGGACGTCCCTACGAAAAAAATGACGGTGAAGAATCTCTTAAAAGATCCAGACTCTAAGAGGATTCCGCCAAGGAGATGGAGTTTCTTCAAAATCTTACTGGAGATGATCATTGAAGCATCTGAGATCGACACCAAGAACATGATCACCAATAAAAAACACTTCCTATAACGAACCATCAGCCTGATTCATGGGAGAATGAAGTGCGTTCTTTCTCTTTCCACGATGAGTGTCCCCTTTCCCTTTTCTAAGTGAAGGTCACTCTCTGAAGGTATTATAAAAAGTACTCAATTTGGCTTGAGTGGAGCGTTTTCGACACTGAGAGAGTATAATTGTCACTTAACTTATTTTGTGAGATAAATTGAATGGCACTCAAATAGTGTTTTGTGGAGAGAGCAACAACGTCTATGCTATTTACCCATTGTTCGAAAAATTAACTTGATGGAAGTCAACATTGAACGCTGAAACTCAGTATGGAAGGCGGAAGCCCTACACACTAAGCTACGAGCTTTCCCTAATAATTCCACGTAAATATTGGGCAATGCAGACAACATATACATTTTCGGAAGAACATCATCAAGAGTATCAGTGTTTAAGGGAAAAAGAAGCTAAGTTGACATTATTGAAGGTGAATGCAGATAAGACCAAGTGTATGCCAAAGTCATCACAAATCATCGAGGTAGTATAGTAGTGCTGCTGCAAAGAAAATGTATAATGACAGCGTATTAGGAGTAAGAAGAAGATGTCACCAGAGAGTCAGATGGAAAGACTTAGTTGAGAAGGATGCTAAAGAACTAATTCATGGTAATCAACAGCTAGAAACCGTGAACTTTGGGCGATATTCTGTTGTTATCTGGATTCTGCCAGGATCGTTAGCAATAAGTTAAGTAAGTAATCCTGGGCGATATTCTGTTGTTATGTGGATTCTTCCGGGATCGTTAGCAATAAGGTAGAGTATGTAATCAGTTTTCTTATTTTAAATTTATTCTTTTTAAGTAACATCGTTAATTACAGACCTTCTCACGTATGACTTAGCTTCAAAACTGCTTTACAATTCTCATAATAATACGTCATCTCCAAAAAGTAAATTTCTAAAATTACAAGTAATGCCCATCTCTGCCACCTTCATTTTGCTAATTCCGCATCGCTGATCGTAATACTTTTCATATTAAAATTTACACATGCTTTTGATTGCGGTTCCATTAGGACGATTTTTATGGTTCAGTTTTTTATTTGAATTTTTATTGTTGGTCTGTTTTCCTTAATATAGGTTTTAATTTTAGAGAAAGTGCAATTTTATAGTTATCTGGTGATATTAAATAGATTTTATGATTCTCTTAAAAGTTTAAAAACTTTTACCCACAAAAATAAATACGAAGAATCTTTTTCATATGCCTAGAAAAAAGAATTTCCATAAAATCTTCCAGATTTAGTCAAAAAAAGATTTGTTTTAAAATAGAAAAAGACAAATGTTATGTCACATAAAAAATAGATAAAAGTAATCCCCTCAAAGATCCTCCATAAACCAAAAAGATCTAATAAAAAAACTTATAGAAAAAAGAAACATTGTTTAAAAACCGTCACACCAAACCATTTATCAAACTCTTCGCCCAAATTCAATTTCCAAAGAAACATTAAGAAATATTCATAAAAAATATGGCAGGTCATTGAAATTATGATGCTTTTTTATCTGTTTTTTTTTTTTTTACATTTTATTCCCTTTTTACAGAAAAATTTATTATGCTTCTCTCGCTTTCCGCTTATCAATCAATACGTCAATCAATATTTTCCACTTATTTACAATTTACGGGGCAAAAACAGAAACCTTTTCATTAAAGACTAGAAAAAGACACAAAAAATACTTTATTATAAAAATATACAGAAAAATATAGAAATATAATAAATACGTGTTGAGAATTTTCGCAGGTGTAATATTTTTCCTAGGAGAGATAAGAATGGGATAAGGAAGGAATAATGGTAGAATATAATAGAATTTAAAAGAATAAGAATAGAAAAATGGTAGAAAAGCCAAATTGAAGGCTATAATCCGTTCCATCAATTACTTAGGTTTTGTCAAAGAAAAAAACGTGATATCATCCATGTAAAAATGTTCACCCCTACAAATACAAGGGTGGACTTACTAGATATTGTTTTCTAATACTGAAACTATTGATTGTAACTCCCAAAAGTTGGAGTTCATTCAAAATTTATCGACTTTCGATTGACCAGAAAAACTAACCAGAAGAACAAAAATCCATTCTTCTGAAAATGCAACATAAATAATCTTTTATCCAAAAAAAAACAGACCATAGCCGAAAAGGTCATCAATAATATCTTATGCCTCGACTGAAGTGACTGCCTATAAATCTCAAATCTAATGCCCCCCCCCCATTTGGTCTTCGACGCTTGAAGAGTTCATGGCATATAGCGTGAGGAGGCCAAAATTCAGGATCAACAAATTTGTTAAATAAATCAATATTATCTTTAACATTGATAGCAAACGAAGAGTAATTGCGGTCATTTCTGAGTTCCATTTTTACGATTTCACAAAGGCTTGTATTGAAAGATGGCATTTTACGTTTAATGTGGTTCTCGATCGCTTTAGTGCATTTATTTTAGATATAGTGTGAACATGGAATATAAGATCGCTTTATAAATGTTAAGCCATCCCTCGATCTTCGACGTATACTCTATGAAGTAATCGCAGATAAGATGGCTTATAGCCCTAGATAAATATGTAAGTCCCCCTTATATGTCTCATATACATAAGTTCTTCTTTGAGTGTGGTTATAAATAGTACCTTCCTCCACCACCTCAAAATCCATAAAGAAACATGGCTTTCACCAGATGGAGTAACCAGAAAAATGACTGAAGTCACTCCTCCTGTAAGATTTAAGAGGACTGCGGACAAAAACTTCGGCCACCACATCGCAGCCGCCCAGGCTAGAATTAAAAAGACCACCTACAAAACTATTAGTTCTAGTTTTATAAAGAGGTCCTGAAATCACTAGAAACTATGAGATCTGTATTAGCTAGAAGCTACAAAAGATTCCTACAGACTGGAAGGCTACTAGGAAGCTTTGTGTAGATGTCTTAATGCATCGGTCCCAATAAAAGAGTACTATATTGCAATCGCTGAATCCAGACAAACAAAGGAAAATTAAAAATACAAAATGAAAATGGGAGCTTCATCATGGCATTTATTTTAGACAAATGTTCTAAAAGTTATGCAAATTTAGTAAAAATCAAGTTCTTTATAAAACATTTTTAATTAATTGATGGTAAATGACATTACCGACGATCATTTTACGTTATATTCTAAAATAACATATTCATCAGACATACAATCCAATCAGAATCTAATAGCTGCTTACCTAAGAGGTCTGCATCCAAGCAGAACTTCTCAAGGCAGCAGGCATAAATTTCATCGATGCCTGCTATCAGCTGCTAGTAAAAATATGGAAGGCAGAAACGATGTCAAATGAATAGAATAAGAGCAACATTTGCCTAATCCACAAAAAGGAGACAAAAAAGAATTCAAGAATTATCGAGAAACCAATGTGGTTTCATGCCTGATCGATCAACAACCGATAAGATATTCACAATAAGGAAAATCCTCGAAAGGACCCATGAGTTCCTCCCCCCCCCCGATGTCCCATGTCGCTATAACAGTCACATGTCAAAGTCACAGTAATTTACGTGTAATTTACGTCCGTAAATTACGTCCGTAAATTATGTTATTTACGTAAATAACATATATTTTGTATTGAAGTAGTTAAATTTACGTGCAATTTTCGCTTGTAAATTACAGACAGTGCCCATCTCTGTAATATTAACACCGAAAACACCATTTGTGTCATTTAGATTGTTAATATCCACGAAATTGAAATGTATTTCTTAGAAAAAAATATTTCATCTAAAATTTCTTCATAATTCTTCAACATCCAGAATAAATACGTTCTTTACAAATAGTAGTAGCAGACATTAAAAGTAAAATTGTTGATCCTAAAATTAAAAATTCTTGTCCTTTTTCCTTTTAATCTCTATCACTTAACCCCAAGTAGAAAAAAAAACACCCCATTCATCCTTCACAAACATCAAAGAGAATAGGAAAATTTCATAATCGAAATCAAATATTTGTTTCCCAAATTTTCAAAGCTTCGAGGCAACAATTGTAAATTAAAAAGCTACCAAAACCGACTCACTGCCCCATTTACCCTGAAACCCTTCACAAGTTGAATTGAACGAATTCCACAACCTAAATAATATGGAAACATCATCCTGGGGCGACAAAAGTCCAAAAACAGTCCGTCAACAGCTTTGAATCATTTCACAATATTGAGTAAAAATCAAAAAATCAGCCAGGAGGCACATCACACAGCTAATATTTATACTAAACTATAAATACTAACTAACTAATTTGATTCAATTTGAGCAGTCTAAATTGTAATTTGTAACTAAAATTAAAATTCATGAATGCTTTCTGGTTCAATTAGTGTGAATTTGTGTGCAGTTTTTTACTTTTCGAACATGGATGAAATATGCTCGCCATTTTTCTAAACGACACTTTAAATTTGCTGAATAAGATAGAATGGAAAAGGTTTTTAAATTATCTATTATATTTGTTATATTTTAATAGTTTTGTTTGTGACATTTTTTTTAGAAATTTGACGTGAATAGTGTTTGAAGAAATTTGAGACATATTTTTTAAAAGTCTTATGTCATTACAAATTACAAATTATTATTAATATATTATATAGATATTAATGAACAAAATTTGAGGCAATTATTGGTGTTGGGAATTGTGAGTAATGCTCATTTTTGAAATAAATTTAGAGCTATAATATGAAATCGATAGATTCTTTGTAGCCATCATTTTTCGAAATCTGGAATCTTCATTTGATATATCATGTTAAGGATTTTTTTTTGACTAGCTAAAAATTAGCACCCTAGGTCCCAATTTCCGTAGTCCTTAAAGAAGATAAGAATTTGGCACCTGGTGACAATTTCCGATATAAGACCAGATAAGGACTACGGAAATTGGGACCCTCAAAAACTTTCCAATTCATTATAAAGTAATTTCCGTATTCATTATACAAGCAAGAATTTAGCAGCAAACTGCCAATTTCAGAAAAACAAGCTAGAAATTCGCACCTTAGGCGCCAATTTCCATAGTCCTTAAAGAAGATAAGAATTTGGCACTCGGTGTTAATTTTCGATTTTATACTGGACCGGCACCAATTTCCTTTGTTTTCTAAGGACTACGGAAATTGGCACCCTCAAAAAACTTCAAAAACTAATTTGCGCACTCAAATTAGTTTTTAATATTATTATTCGAACTATATTTTGCCAATGATACACACTATACACACACACTATAGTGTTATGTCGCTATCACCTCGTGAATCCAAAACACTACTAAGAGTGACGACCTACATCCGTTTTTCAACAAATACATCTCTATCAAGATATATGATACGCTTCGCTCTGCGCCTAAGAAAACCAGGTCTAGTTTCCGGTTGTCTTGCTCCCTATAAAATGGCAGAACACACCTCTTTCACAGAATACAATCCTGTATAGTTCCGCTTTGCCCGCCGCTTTAAAAATTAACTCCTTCAGTAGCAGACAATGTTTCCGATGTCTTCGTTCCCTCGAAATAGGAAGACAACACTTCTATAGGATGTATGGGTGCAAATTCCCATATTCATTGGCACCGGTGCTAATTTCTGGTATGCCTTCAGAAATCCTTATATAAATAGGGAATGTGGTACCCGGTGCTAATTTATTAAGAGTCAGTGTTCATCAGTTTAGAAACTCTGTTTCAGTCAGTCATAGAGAATTGACCAACACTGTTTAGCATGGTAGTGTTCGCGATAGCTATCCTTAAATCCTTTCTATAAGTTTACACCTGAGAGCTTTCTGCTTCAAAACTTTAAATTCATTGCTCAGTCTCTTCTGTTTTCCTTCTTCTTGATTCTCATTGAAGTCGTACTTAGCCTGACATTTCGTTCCAAGTTTATCTTTATAGTCTATCTCAGTTGAGATGAAGCTCTGCAACAGCTTATCGCCTATTTTCCCTTTGCAGTACTGAAGATTCAACAAAGATGCCCCTTAGCATAAACAATATTCCTATCCTTAAATGTAACTTTGTTCAACATTTTTTGGAATTCTCGATGGATTCTTTTTCGTAACAAGGGATGAGCACTGTCTGTAATTTACGTAATTTACAAGCGTAATTTCTACGTAAAATACATAAGTAATTAACTACTTCCATACAAAACTTCAGTTATTTACGTACATTACGTGATTTACGAACGTAAATTACATGTAAATTACGCAAGTAATTAATTAAATACTTCGCTTTGCCCATCTATGATTTCTGATGGGCGTTCTCTTTTTTAGCGATAGCGCCATCCCAGTTCTATTCGTTTCTTAATGTCACCGACACATTTCGCCGTCCAAGATGTGATGACACACAAAGCTTTCAGTGGCTCACAATGACCAAGTATGCGGAATTAGTTTCTAGCTTCTCACTCACTCTCACTTTTCAGTTTATATCTGCACTTCTCTTTAATCTTATGTGCAACACATTTTAGGAGTGATCCATTGATACATGCAACCCTATAAATTAGACGTAGTACTCTTATCTTGTATGTCTAGCAACTTCTCACAGGCGAATATAAGTGGTCCATATTATTTTGATGCCCTGGCCAGTAAATAATATCCGGAGGATTATAGTATTCTTGACCTATCATTCAATATTGATATGTGCAACCCCAAAAGATTGGTAGTACTTCCTTTCTTTCGTATGGTGACATCAATTTCACATTAGCGTATTCTAGAATAAAACTTTCTATACCAATTTCTAGACCAAGTATCAGCTGATGGTATAGTCTAACTTTTGCTTTTGCGATATATCTTCCAGACTTTTTATATGCAAGCAGTATCCTCCTTTTCCAGAAATGCAATGTCTTTTACCACCTATATCAGCTAATTTCATTATCATCTGAAGTAAAATGTTGATGAAATTATATGAGCATATCTTTAAAGAAATCTTATAATTGACTAAGAACTGTCTTCGTTATCATGTCATTGTTCTTATCATTGCATCAGGATGCGTGAGATAATGGTTTATGTTCTTGTACAAGTTCTTGCCAGATTTTGATTTTCCATAAAATTCAACATTTCCAACTGGGATTTCTCTAATAGTTCCTCATTACATTGTCGATTATTCAAGTCTGTTGCCTTAATTTGTATTAAGGGTATTTAGTTTTTAGTCTAGCGTATACGTGTCGTACTAGGCAGTGATAGAAGTTAATATTTCCACTGCTCATGAATCAGATATTGGTGATATGCAATAGTTGTTATAACTATTATATAGTATAATCATTAAAATATATGATATAACAACTCCATATATAAGTTAGATTGTGACGTACATTGATATGGATGCATCATCCAATGAATGGATCCGACGAGCATCTGTTATATGTCACTAATGTAAGTCTGTAAATTACATTTACAGACTGTTATCGATACAAGTCTATGAATTACAGACTCTTCTCATCACTTCCATAATAAATCTATAACTATGAAACCAAAACATTTCCTTTCAAGACAATAAATCTACGATGATCTTTCAATTTGATGATGAAATCTTTCAAAGTCATAATTCCAAAGAACGGAAAATCCGTGATTTTCCCAAAAGAGGCAATCCCACAGCCCACACATGTAACTTTTAATAGTTTCTATTTTTCAATCTTGTCCATTGATTGTTGGTAACCTTTTCCAGCATTTCATACAACATCTTCCATAAATCATTTTCCATCCGACATAACAAAAGTTATAAATCGCATACATTAACGAATTTTATTTGCCATTTGTATATATTTCCCATTATGAAGAATCACAGAGAGCGACTTCCAAAAAATCCCAAAGCTTCTGTTTGGACTTGCAACATATTTGAAATCGCAACAAATTAGCAGAATTAATTTAAATAATTTTCTTTTTAAATTAAATAAATTTGATAAGAAATATATCAAATTGAAAGAAATTATTTCACAACTTATTTGAGTCTTGACACATGTTGAGAAACATTTTGAATTTGGGTTGAAAGTGTGTTTTTGATTGTTTGCTTTGATTTGATTGTTTTGTTTCTTTGATTGCTCGTAGCTTTGCTTAGCTTTGTCTGACTGCTTGCCATTTCGTGTGAATTTCTGGGTGAGTTCAGTGTCTGTTTGATTGGACGCTTTCATAAATCATTATATTTTTTTACAATATTTTTTTTTTAAATAAAATTTGTTTTTCAAAAATATATTTTACATACTTTTTTTAATTTTTTGATATTTTAGAAAGTAATTGAATATTTTACAATATGTTTGCAATTTTAAATTGCAGACAATGTAACTTTGAAATCCGGCTTAAAAACTATTTCTTTAAAAATTTAAAATATATAAAGACATAAGTCAAAAATCAATCTTTCTAAGGACAGTATGTAATTTAAGAAATTTACCTTAAGTAATTTTCTCAAAATAACAGAAGAAATTGACAATTTTTATTATTAACTTGAATTACATACATAGTCTGTAAATAAAGAGTAAATAATGTGAATATCTTTTCTGCTTCTATTATTAATTTCCATTACATACCTGTAAATAGGAAGTAAATAATGTAAATCTACTCTGCTTCCATTACGTACTTAGTTTGTAAACAAAGAGTAACAAATGTAAATATCCACTCTACTCCATTACATACTTAGTTTGCAAATAAAGAGTAAATAATGTAAATATCATTACATACTTAGTTTGGAAATAAAGAGTAAACAATGTAAATATCTGTTATTCTTCCGAAATTTACTTTCATTACGTACTTAGTTTGTAAATAGGAAGTAATTAATGTAAATAACTACCCTCTTTCCATTACTACCTCATTACATACTTAGTTTGTAAATAAAAATTCAAAACCTACTCTGCTTCCATTATTTACTTCTACTACGTACTTAGTTTGTAAATAAAGAGTAACTAATGTTAATATCTACTCTGCTTTCATTATGATGTCGCAAACATAACATGTAGGTAACATCCATAAATATGGATGGCATATATATTCTCTACCTACCCGTTCCTATTGCCTGAGAGACGAATTCTTTACTTACAAGAGCAGATTTATTCATCATCAATATGAACAATATAATCACCTAAGTACGTTGAGTATATCCTCGTCGCCAAAGATAATTCTCAAATCTTTCAGTTAAAGGTCATCATAGAGGTCTTGATTCGTAGACCAGAGCTCTCTGGGAGGCTTTATCTTCATATTCGTGGATATTGATCTTAGCAGCTTTAGTTGACATTCTTTTCTTCTACAGAGACGTCATTGATAGAAGACACTTCGGAAGTCATGAATTCAAACTTCTTCATCCATGAAGACTGACGTGACTAGTTCTGTTTGAAGCATGTATTTCTATTTAGAGGAGAGTTTTCTCAACTTCAAATTGCGTTCTTACTATCACCTTGCTGAAATCAGCAACTCAACGGCTTTCTGACGGTGATTTGGCTAAGTTCCTAATGGATGGTGGAAGTATCAAACCCTTGTCGGAAATCGAGGTAATAAGTGGTAAGGATCTGTCTGATCTCTAGTTGACCAGCTAGTGGACCGAGAATGAAGCAAAAATCTTCTAGGCGACAGAGGGGAGACTGATGCCTCTACAGTTCTTACAATTGCTTCTATATTTCTTGTTGTCTGGACAAATGATGCTGACGTTCTATTCCTCTGGCATATATTTCTAACCCAGATGCTTTTCTGTAGGTTTTTTAGATAGTCATTCAGCACAGTTTCGAAGGGAAGCCAAATAGGTTCATTGCTCAGAAAAGCTCATCGCTGGTGAAAGTATCATACACTTCGCATCGGAAATTGATAAATTAATTGTATAGTTCTTACAATCGCTTCTATCGTTTTAGTTCCTACAATCGCTTCTATCTAGTGAACTGGGTAAATGATACTGACATTCCATTCCTCTGGTATACATTCTCAGATTATTGTCGATGAGTATGTGGGTAGTGCCAATGTTTTCCTCAAAGATCTTTTAAGGATAATATCGAACTTGTAAGGGCCAACAAAGCGAATGACGCTCTAATCATTTGATGTCCTTGAGTCTCTGGATAGCTATATCTCTGAACTGGAAGGAACCTTTCTATGAATTGTAATTTACTATTTTATATACAAGATAAGTTATTAACCTGAGTTATGAAAGTAAATTATGTCTCAATTACATATTTAAATGTGTTTAGTACAATTACGTAACTTTTGTCTTTAAATGAACAAATATCTAAAGAAATTTTCAAAATATTTAATATAAATAAATATTTACTACAGATGCTAAATTAAAAATCAACAAATTGTTTGTAATTCTAATATTCTAAAATTTATTTAATATTCCTATAGACATCTATATAAAAAGTCCATCTTCTTAAAAATTCAAATTAATTCGTAAATGTCAAATAGCTCCCAAATACAATTACAAAATCCATAAAATCAAATTACAAAAAATCATTTCCGAATAGAAGATAATAGATAATAAACAATCAAATCACATGAAAATCGTGGCTTATTCATAAATATCAGTTAAAATACTTTACAATAGTTAAAATACTATACAAACTTTAGCTACTACGAAATGTTAGTAATTCAAATCATGTGCAGCCAAGTAACAAACTCTCTTAAATTTTGACTAAGTAGTATAAGGCCAATTAATAAAATTTTATTTTTATTTGGCGGGTATTTGAGAAGGGCACTGAAAGAAATCAGATTTCTTATTTTGATAAATTTTGACCCACAAACAATTCTCAGAACAAGAAATCTTATCGATTTTACAACTCTGTTGACTTTGGGAATATAATCTTATTAGTTCAATATTTTAAATCATTGGTATTGTTCACAGGAATTCATAATCATAGAGATATTGCAATGTTATCGCTAAGATTCCAGATCGATAACGCTAAATAAAAAATAATCTAAGAAAAAAATATTAGAGAATTAAATATTTCAATTCATACATATTTTTGACTACAAAATCTGCAGTTAATGTGAAAAGCCTTCAAAATTATTTAGCTGGTCACTGTGGTAAAGGGGGTCAACCGGAATTAATTATTTTAAAGGACAAAAATTGGTTTGAATATTCAAAATCTTCATATATTGTGACTAAATATACATTTTAGGATATTTTTTTTACTGAGTTACTATTTATGAAATTTTAGCTTTCATTTACTTTTTAAAATTTTTGTGAGTAAAGCTCTTGTGTGAACTGATCTTAATTCATTGAAAACAAGAAAACTTTATTATTACATGAGTTTTCCGAATTTATACCAAGGTAATTGAAATGTAGGAGTGCTTATTGGTTGGGAAGTTTTTTTCCTATTAAATATATTCGAATTTATGAAAGGATAAGTATCGGTTGACCTTCTTAATAGTACTAACGACCAGCGGTCTACTACTAAGCAATCCTATGACGGTGGTCTGTAAAATTAAGAACTCTTCAAGCAACGGATTCTAGGATTACTAATTTGAGACAATCTAAAGAATTGAAGAATCTGAAGTATTTATTCAGGATTTGAATGTAGTTTTTGAAAAAAAATTACCAGAGTTTAAGAGTTCATATTTTGTATTACTTTTCAGCATAAATATATTTGTTGTTACTAACTTTGTCATATTCATTAATTTTTTTTATTAAAATCTAAAAAAAAATTCTCAGTCTTTGATCTTGCATTTTTTTAATGAGTTTTTCAAATTTAAACCAAGGTAATTGAAATGTAAGTTCCAGTTGACCTCCTTTATACTATGACTAATGTTACTAATGTACTAATGGCCAGCTTTAAGTTTTTTTCTTCTTTTGCTTTTTTGTATTGATTTTGATGGTTTTTGGATACACATGTTTGGTAAATCTAATTTTCTGGTAATTTTAGAAAAGTGGGTTATTCACCCAGCCCGCTGTATACAAAAAATAAACTAAGAAAACCTATGTCGATACTCTTAATCAGTCTTCAAGCCACGGATTCTAGGATTATACATCTTAGGCTATCTAAAGTATTGTCTAAAGAAGAAAAGTTTTTATTCAGGGTTTGAATGAAGTTTTTAGAAGAGAATTACCAACAACAATTTAAAACTTCATATTTTAAGTATTCTTAAGTATTACCATTTTGTTACTAACTTTGTCATATTGAACTTTTAAGAAAAACTAAAAAATAATTAGTTTCTGGGCTTGAAATTTAAAATTAAAGCTTAAAATCTTTTATAAATCATCATGATAGGAGAAAATTAAAATGGATACAAAATTTTAAAATATAAAAAATATATTTTTTTGAGCCAGTAAAAGGTTACAATACTTCTTCTAGTAAGCTTCTTAAGCTAATCGTTAATTATCCAAAATGAACCACATAATTTTTAAAGATTTTCTTAAATTTCAATATTTTTTGAAACATAATAACAAGCACAACAATTCTTATAACAACGGTACTCTTTTCCTGTTCTACTCTTAGCACGATTTTCTACTCTTAGCACCTTTTTTAAGCGACAGAAGCAATTATCAGTCACTCGCAGCTTAAAGGTAAATAAAGGTTCTCAGCTTGATAGTTTGGATAGTGGACATTAAGAGAGAGAGAATTGTCACTCAGTTTATTATGAGATAAATTGAATTTCACTCAATAGATGTTTGCGGAGAGAGTGACAACTTCTATGCTAGAAGTGAATTTTAAAATCTGGAATTTATAGCATGAAAAGCGGATGTTCTACGCACAAACATAATAATAAAGAAACTTTGGAAACAATCATTCCATTTGAGGTAAAATAAAAATTAAATATTTTTTTTCCCAAAAAACTTCATTTACAGCAAAAAAAATATAAATTTATCAGAATCTTAAATCATGTACAGAAAAAAAATCTTTAGAAAATTTCCCTGAATGCCGAGTGGAGAGTATTCTCTTTTCCACTCTTACCATGATCAGTTTTTGTTCTTGTATTTAATAAGCGACAGAAGCGATGATCAGTCACTCGCTGTCTGAGCGTATATGAAATTTTCTGAGCAACTTTTTCGACAAATCTACCCTTAATTCTTGAAGAAGAAACTTCGTTTACAGACAACAAATGAAAATAAAAAAAGTATTGAAACAATGTTTCTATAAAAATCACAATCTTAAAACCTTCATAAAAACTTTAGAAAATTTCTCATAGTGCTCCTCGCGCGAGTACCGCGCAAAGCAACGGCCGCGTAACAAAGTTAACGACTTCGACGACTTGAGATTTGTTGTATTTTGTTTTTGTGAATGTTGAATGTGTTTTTTTGTTGGTTGGTTTCCGGTGTTTTAATGCAATTTTTGCTGTGTTTTATTTCCCCATATTTTCTTCGACGTCGACCGCGTCGTCGACTTCGTCTGCCGTCGCGCCACGCCGCTCCACACACCATTCGGCTCGCGTTGGCCTTGACTCCTCCGAGTGAACTCTCCCTCCAAAATTTCTTCTTTCTTTGATATAATTTTTACAGCTCTGTCACATTTCAGACTCTTCTTCTTTTCCTCGACTTCTTTCTTCTGTCTCCTCTTATATTTATAACAGTTGTATGTTAATCATTAACCAACATAATCACATAATTATGTTGGGAAATGATTGTTTATTTGACGGCTTTTTTGTGTCATGGAAGTAAGTGCAACAGCCGACCAAAGTCTTACGCATTCAGATTCCAAAGATCATAAAATTAGTATGCATTTTAAAATTGTTTTTTACGGATATTTGTGATTATGCTGTTATAGCTTAGGTTGCTAATATTTAGCTTAGTTAGTTGCAGCTACTAAACGTTTAGTAGATGTAATTAAATTTAAACTGACGGAAATTAAGTAAGTTTCTAACTAATGGAATTAATTATATTTTTTATATATTTTATTATTTGTTTGGGTTGAATTTTGCGTTTATTGTTTCCGGTTCTGCTGGGTATTTTGTTAATTTTTTCTTTGCTAAATTTTTAAATTATTTCGTTTATTTATGGATGTTGCATAAATAAAAACTTAAGGCTTTTTTGTTGTGAAGAAATTAATTAATTTTTTTTATAGTCTATTTTGAATGTTGACCGTGATTTGTGTTATGCTTGACAGGAGCACGCTTTTCAAATTTAGGGCGATTTTATTGGAAATTTTCAGAACATTTTCTTAATTTTTAAAGGATTGTCATATTTTTCATATTTTTCTTAGTTACATACAATACATTACATTACTTAAATTGAGTAAAAAGCATGTCATTTATGTAAATTACGTAAGTAAAAATGTATAATTACAAAATTTACATTTCATTTGGTAAAAAAAATTGGAAGTTTTCACCTCGATTCCAATACTTTTTCGTAGATTTCAAACTTGGATCTGTACTATAATGAAGGTAAAATCAAGGATGGACGAAATCTGTAATTTACATAGATTGTATGCTGACAACAGGAAGGACCCCATTTGATGTCGAGATTATCTTCCTCTGGACTGAAAAGTTAACGAGTTCTAGTGTGATGAGATCGAAGACCTGCTTTTAAACAGAAGAGAGAAGTCACAATCAATTAACTAGGCCAGTCATTGGGGTCGTGGAAAATTTCGTATACCTATGAACCCAAGTCACCTCTAACAATGACATGACTGTATAGGAAAAGAGAATGATTGTTCTAGCCTCAATTGGTTCCTAAGATAGAACAAACTTTCCAGGAAGACAAAGCTGTACAAAGATTTTGTAGTACCAGTCAGGGCCCCCCCCCCACATACCCAATTGGAAAGGAACAGCTCAAAATCGAAGCGCCTGGAGAAACTTTGTCAATCAAGCGGTTTATATTGCTTACTCTTTCTTTAAGTTTTCAAATTAATACTTTAAAAGCTTCTTTAATAATATAATTTTCTTAAAAACAAGCTAATTCTTAAATTTTTCTAAACTTTTTTAAATTCATATTAGTTTTAAATTTATATAATTTTCTTAAAGATTTTCATATTTGTTGTGAGTAATTGAACTTTTTTCATTTTTTTCTTATAAAATGTTTAAAAATGAAAATAAATATCTGAAAATATTTCACTTCACAACCTTTTCAAAAGTCAAATCAATATTACTTTTTAATGAGAAGTGCAAAAAAATATAGCAAAGCCGTCAAAATCAAACCATAGCTATCTTTTTAAGCCGAATTTGAGCTCAAAATAATGACTCGTTAGTTTTTCTTATATTGGATTTTGATTGTCTGGCTTTGGCATTTCTTGAATTATATTGGTCAATAAGGCTGATCTGCTATTTAGATTGTTAATTTTTCGGTGAATTATGGATTAAAGCTAGGCTTGAAAGATTAAGTTATTATGTTGAATATTTTAAGAAAATTATTTGGTTTTTATTTGTTTTAGAAAAAAATAATTGTTTATTACTGACAATATGCATCTAATAATATCATTTTTAATATAATATATTTAATATTTTTTTAAAATTATGGGATAAATACTAAGACTTGAATCAAAGACAAAAAAAACTTTGATTTCTAGAAATCTTTTTGATTTGACAAGGATTCATAAGACTCATAGGAACTTTCATAAGAAACTATTGGTGGTAACAGACGTGAAGCCAGGTTCGGAAGATTATATTATTATGTTGTATATTTCCAGAAATGGTTATCTGTTCGAAGCGCTTGAGATGGTCAGGCCATCTCAATACTGCTGCTAAAATAGTATACTCCTCAAATGTGGAAGGAACGAGAAGAACAAGTCGCCGACGAACAAGATGGGTAGATATAGTGGACAGAGACGCCAAATAACTGGGAATACCTAATTGGAGAATAACAGCAAGGGACCGTGGCATATGGAAGCAGAATTATTGTTAGCTGGATTCTGCCGATGGATCGTCAGCATAAAAGTAAAAGTAAGTATATTTCCAGAAAATCCTATATATAAATATTGCAAGGTATAGTTTTAACTAAAATCTAACAATTTTAGAGAAAATGATTAATATTGATTTTTTGATAGTTAATTCATAAGAAATTTCTAAGAAAATTCTTGAAGTTTCTCGGAGCTAGACTAGACATATGCTGTTATTTATATTTTCAAAATTTATGTTCCATAGAATTTTTCGGATACAAAAAGAGATCTAAAAAACACGACAATTTGCAAAACTTTAAAAATTTCTGTAATTTTTTCGTATACAATACGATCTTAGGTTTTCGAAATCATCAGGGATGGGCACTGTCTGTAATTTACCTAATTTACAATTGTAATTTAAACGTAAATTACGTAAGTCATTTACTACTTCCTTACAAAAATGTAACTTAAAAAAATAGTTTTGCAGGTGATTTACAAATTTCAACCAAAAAGTCTTCTATACATTAACATAAAACTTTAATTAACATAGTTTCAAACCATAAAAGAAGCTCAAACTTTTCCAAATCACTAGAATTTCCACCCAACTTCTGAAATTGAGTAGGATTCAAATAACCTCTGAGAAATCTCCTATAAGGCTTCAAAGGTGAAGCTCAAAATGATTTGTTACAGGCAATTTGCAAATTTTGCAAAAAATAAGTCAGAATTTAGTACAGCTGAACATTGAATGATTTAAAGCCTTCCGAAATCATAAACATTAAAAAAAAACCTTGCTTGTGATGGACGAAGAGAAGGTAGACTTCTATAAAATTCTACTTAACATGGTTTCAAACCATAAAAGAAGCTCAAACTTGAAGGAAAACACTTTAAAACTTTTCCAAATCATTAGAATCTCTAAAGAACTTCCGAAATAAAGAAGGATTCTTAAAAAATATCTAACAATGTTCTCAGAAAAACTTAAAACTTACTGGATTTCAAAGTGATTTCAAAACAACCATTTTTGTTACAGACAATTTGCATAATTTTAAAAATCTTATGAATGTTATACAGATGAAACTTGAAATTCAAAAATTTACTTGAAATAGACAAAATTTCAGACAAAAAAAACCCACAAATCACAAAGAGAAGGAAGTCTTCTTTTAGTTAATTAAAACCTGAACTTAACATAGTTCCAAAGCATAAGCGAAGCTTAAATTATAGCATAATACACCCATTGGCACCACACGTCTCAGCTGACAATCAAGAACAATTTGTCTTTTAATGTTTATATAATTAGCATTTAAAATATCGATTTGAATATTTAAATATCATTAATTTTGTACGGCACGCGTTTTCCTAGTTCTTGATTGTAGGCTGACTGGAGAAGACTGTCATGTCATTCAGGAGACCACGAAATCCATGTTTCCTGCTTTTGTTTGATGTTTTCAGGGAAGCGATTTGGTTGTGATTTCTGGAATATTATGTAATGTGCTCACAAAAGAAGTTATATCAGTCTTGTAAGGTGATCTTACATACTTTATGTATCAATATACTCCAAATTCTACTAGAATATCACATATGACATTCCATAATACCAATAAATAGAAAGTTAATATAAAAAATTTAAAAATAAAGATTCTATTTTTGCCATATCATTGTTATTTGCATATATAAGCTTTAAGATTTCAAGCACTAGCTGTCCTTCACTAGACAGCTCCAAAAATAGAACTTTTATTATTATATAATATTTCAATAATACTTTCGAAAATAAACAAATCCATATTTTATTTCCGAGAATCTCTTAAAATGCCATTAAATTAAGCGAAGACGTTGTGAAGTTTTAGCTTCAGTTGCAAATTGAGGTCGTAATTTTGGCACATGAGCTTGATTAAAAGGTGCGGTGTTTAGCAATTTACCGTGATCAAAATAATACTCTTAACTTCAGTTACAACAGACAGTTGGTAAGCAAGTTAGTCACAAAGTCGGTCGTTCCGACAGTCATTCAGACCAAGAAATTTGAATTGAAATAAAAAAATATATAAAAAAAAAACTTTCATTTAAAGGTTAAAAACCATTTCCAAGGACAAACTTTAACGAATTAAATGAATGAATTTTGGTGAGAAACAATAAATTTTGACACTTGGAAAATTTGATTAAATAATTAAAAGAAATTTTTATTTTTTGTAATATGTGGAAAAGTATGTGTACAAGCTTAGGTACAGTCTGTAATTGAGATGGATTATAAGACTGTTTTCACGAAGACTTTCTAAAGTCTTTGTCTCAAGAAGCGATTTATATTTTAAGAATATTCAACGACACGATAAAAGTAAAACATTACAAAACTAAATCAATAGATGGCGCTGATTAAATGATGAAGTGTTTCAGACCATGAAATACATAGATAATTTAATATATATTTGTCTCTTTCTTGCTCTTGAGCTGATACTGATGAAGGAGACAGATATATGTCTATCTCTTTCTTGATCTCAGACTACTTGTTTGCTCTAAGACCAACTATGAATACATTAGAAAGAGAGAGAGACCTATGAATTTTTAACGAACTCACAAATACATTCACAGAAGTGATAGATTCTCTTTATTTTACAGGAACTTGTTTGTATTAGTGGTCTCAATTGTTTCTTCGGCTATTTCATGTAAAATTAAACTTTTTCTAATTGTTTATACCTCTCCGGAGATATACGCTTAAGCCCTTAACAAGAACAAAAAAAAAACAATTTATTTATACATATTTTACGTAAAATACTTATGTATATAAGTCAATTCTTGAAATTTACAAATCCAATTTATTTACATGTCAAATACATATTTTACGTAAAATACTTATGTATATAAGTCAATTCTTGAAATTTACAAATGATTAGTCAAGTAAATTACATTAATTACAGACTAAATTCATATTTGAAGAAGTTTATAAATATTACACATAGTTATACATAGTGATTGATATGGGCGAAGCATATAATGTTATTAATTAGTTACATAATTTACATTGATTAGTCAAGTAAATTACATAAATTTAAAACTGAATTAACATATAAATAGAATCATAAATGTGGAAAGTATATAATTTCATTAATTACATACGTAATTTATGCATAGCTTATATAAACTAGTCAAGTAAATTACATAAATTGTAAACTTAATTCATATTTAAAATAGAATATAATTTAAATTTTTACTTGCATTATTTACGCGTAATTTAAGTAAATTTCGTTAATTACAGACTAAATCCATATTTGATAAAAATTTTATTAATATAATATTTAAAAAGTCAATAAAATAATATTATTTAAAAAAATGAAATGAATTAATAAATTAAAATATTTTAGAATAAAAAAACCCCCCCCCCAGTGCTTGCTGATTTAGTTGCTGCTGCCTCACTGATTTGGTCTTCTTGAATTGGCTTGGCTTGTCTTGCCTTGCCTCGATTTGCCTTCTTGCCTCCTTTTGTGTTGTGGATGATGTTGCAGTTTGCTGCATTAATGCCTTCTTAGATGTGTGTAATTTGTTTCCATCTTGTTTATTGTACAACATATAAAAATGCAAAATAGTATTTTCGCCTGGTTGGCTGACTGAGCTGAGCGGTTGCCTGTTTTCTTTGGACCTCTTCGAATGGATAGATTCATTTAGTTAGATAGCTTTAGATATAGATTCATCTATATTAGGGTGGTTCTATATGCTATAAACATGTTTGATTACCGTCATTCATTGAAATTATGAAAGATTACAAAAAATATATATCTTAAAAACAATGAAATGGAAAAAATTAATAGTTCAGAAACTTAAAATGTTTCGTAAATGGCGTCTAGATAAAGCTAAGTCTTCTTTCCAGCTACGAAATTAGTATGTATGTAAAGAGACAGGGCCTAGGCCTTCTTAAAAAATGCTTAAAAAAGTAAATTTCAAAACAAATAAGCTTTCTTTGTAAATTTTACGAAAAATATAGAGATTCTTGTAAAAATTCCATATTTGAGGTTTCAGATCCGCATGCATAAATATGTCTGAAATTCTCTTATAGATTTCACATGCATATTTATGTATACAACAAATATATTTTTAGATATCACGCACACAAAATATGTATCGCTCCCTTATATGTCTCATATGCATAAGTTCTTCTTTAAGTGTTTTATTCAAATTTTTAGGCTTTATTTAATTTAACTTTTTAATTATATATTCACCATGAATTTCAAAGATAATATTGATTTTCATGGGATTCCAATTATATACAAAGGATTTTTACATGGTTCTCAGCTAAAATGGACTGGGTAGATTCGAATTCCCAGTCCAAGTTGTTAAAGTCAACTGAAAATGATTCAACTGTATTCCTAGATTGGGGAATATTTATTTCAGTAGAAGAAATGGACAGATTGGTAACCAATATTTTAAGATTCTTGGACTTAAAAGGGATTCTTGGAATTGGTCTGAGTACAAAGTACTGACAGGAATGAGAGTGGTTTAAGTGAAAATAATGTATATAGACGTGAGCATGGACTGGAGATTCTTATTTCTAAGGACTGGTTTGATTTTTGACCAATGCAGAGATTCTCAAGAAATTAGGTGAATTTTTATGAGTAAGATGGACGGAAGAGTTTTTCATAGATTTGAAGTTTTTCGGATTAATAACGTAATTGTTAGTAATGCTCGTTCTGGCTTCTAATAGTGAACAAGCTTCCTTCTACGTTACGATTCATAAAAATTAAGTACTTTTTTTATATTTTTAAAAAAGAAGAAAATTAAAAAGGGCTCTCAAATCAAATTTGAAAACAATATTACAATTACAGACAATCCTTAAAAATTAGCAGAATTTAAATTCAAGAAACATTACTATTAAAAACACTTTGGTGTATAAAAATTTTAGCAGGTTTTTGAATGAAATTTATAATAGCATAATTTCCATTAATCTGCTTGTAATTCTTGGATCTAATTTATAAATTGGAAATTTCATGTCCAAGATTTATAACTCCAGTTATAAATATCACAGGTTCAAATTTCAATCTATGAAAGTTTTTTAATGTTTTACGTATTTTATTATGATATGACATAACTTTGTCTCTTTCTAACGCCAGACTAAATAAAAAAAAGTATGATACCAAGAAAGAGACAGATACATTCTGTCTCTTTCATCAAAATCAGTAGAATAGCAAGAAAGAGACAAATATTTTTGATGATCTAACACGTTTCAATTTTTGTACAGCGCCATCTATTATCTTGTATCGTTGGTCATTTATAGACTTTTTTATGAAAATAAGAAAAAATAAAATTTGCAGAACCATCCTATACCTTACAAAGTGTGTAGTTTGGTGTGTATAAATAAATTCAAAGTGAATGCAGTTTCTGGCATTTTCTGCTAAGAAAAAATAAAATAAAAAAAAGTATCCCCCCCCCCGGAAGTAGTTAATTACTTACGTAATTTACGTGTAAATTACGTTTGTAACTTACGTAATTTACAGACAGTGCCCACTTCTGTCAGCCATACATCTAGAGGAAGACTAGAAACAACTGTGAGGAATACAGAAACAAAAGGAAAGAAGAGATCCAAAGGCTGGAGATTTTGAGAAAGCCTAATGAGACTACGAAGTTTTACCAAGGTGTTCAAAACAGAGAAATGGATACCATAATCATCATTCTGCAATGATAAAAGTGGTAATTTTATAACCAAAATATAGGGAGTTCATAGTAGATGGCAAGAATTCTTTAGCGTTTGTCTTCAACTCCAATAAAGACGTCCTATCACCAACAATAGAAGAAGTTGCAATGTACGACACACTGCAAAGGAACTAGCTGTTCGAAACTATGAACCTATCCCATTTTAGCTCATTAAACTCTGACAAATGACGTTGAATGACACATGGAGCAATGTCAAAGCAGCTCTTATAATTAGAGGATTCTGACAAAATAAAGTGTTGTCCTGCAGTTTCTTCAACATCTTGCTCGAATTGATTATGGAATGACCAAATATCAACACCGGGAACATAATCTTCGTAATATAATTATCTTAGCTTTCTAAAATTCATAAAATATTTTCAGAAAAGTGAGAAATTACCTTCGAAAAATTTCCAACAAAATATAACATGGCAACATTTACTTCCAGAAAATAAAAAAGTTAAATTTATTAAAATTTATTAAGATAAGAGATTAAATTTAGAAATGTATTTAATGCACATTCTAAAGCAAAAGCATCTCGATTATAATGAGTCAGGAACTCTTTGACGCAATCTAACCCGTTTTTTATAATCATTAATTTAATACGTCCATCTTCAGTTCATCCATCAAGATGGTAGCATCAGCTGATGATTTATATTTGGGAATAAAGCTTTTTACGACTTTAAAATTAGACAGATGTATTTGTTTTTGTCTAAAATTTTAATAATTATATTATAGAAGTTATAATTGCAACAATTATTTAAAGGATTACTTTTTTAAAGATTAATGATTTGTTTATGAGATTTTTAACAAATGGGTTTTAAATTAACATTGTCATAAATATTTTAAAAATTGAATTTCTTTCTTATAATAATTGATAATTTCTTCGAAAAATTGATAATTTCTTCTTCTAATTTATAATTTCCTCTAAAAATTTTACAATTACCTTCTTAAATCAAAAGTAATTTAAACAAAGTCCAAAAACCAGTCGCATTCGAACAAAAGAAGATCATTTAAGCAGCATCCAAAAGCGGAACCAAATACAAAACAAACACCAAAAAAAATGTCGTCAACATCCGCAATATGCAGTCAGAAGTTAATTTATAATTAAGTTACTCAGTCAGTGTGTCAGAGCTTTGTTACCAAAAAAAGACACAATTTAAAAATTATATATAAAATGTATAAAATAAAAATATAAAACAAAAAATATAAAAAAAAACTGGCTAAATTGCAACAACGAATCACAAACAATGTGGCGTAGTTTTTAAACTAGTTATGCAATTTTAAAAGAAATATTTTATATTAAAAATGAAAAATAAAAGAAAGAAATAATATTCAAATGAAATATACAATAATTAAAAGTCAACAACCTGTCAAGGTTTAGTGAATGTATTTTTTGGACATTGCACAGTGGGCTGATATTTGGAAGTGTTTCAGGGATTTTTTAAATGAATGAGGGTAATTGAGCATGTATAGAATTCAATTAGCATCAATATATACCGCTAAAAGTACGCTAAAGAATGTTAAAAGAACATTTGGACATCTGGAATTTTCTTACCATCAATTGTTGAAATAAGATTAATAAAAATCACAATCTCTATAAACATTCTTATGCGAGCTATTTTTAAGATTGTCATCTAAAAGAATGCTAAACGAATTCTAAAAGTTTGCGTTTTGAATTTGGACATCTGGAGGTCTTCGATTACTCTCAATTGTAAAAAAAATCGAAAAAAAATCAAGCTAAACTAATTGCTAAAAGCAAGCTAAACTAATTCTCAAAGTTTTGTATGACAACTTTTTGAATTTGACATATGGAAGTATATTCGATTAAATTCGATTGTTACAAAATTTATTGATAATAAGCCCAACCATTTCTATAAGTACCCTATTGTGAATAATTTTCAATATACACCGCTAAAAGTATGCTAAACGAATTCTAAAAGTATAATACAAGAAAATTGTGAATTTGTACATCAGGAAATATTGAATTTCCCCAGTTGTTAAAAATATTGATAAAAAGTCCAATCTCATTCTTTAAGCGTTATTTTTTAAAGTATCTTCAATATATACCGCTAAAAACATCCTAAACGAATTCAAAAAAATTGCTACAAGAACATCGTGACATCTGTAAGAATTCGATTACTTTCAATTGATAAAAAAAATCTATATGTTCTGTGTACACTGCTAAACGAGTTCTAAAAAGGTATTAAAACAAGAATTACGCTAAAAAAAAATATTGATAAAAAGCTTTATCACATTCTATAAGACTAATTTTTTAATAAATTTTTTTCAAGATACTTAGTTAAAAAAAACTCTAAACGAATTCTTATAATTTGCTACAATACATCTTCAAATGTCAATTGTGGAAAGAAATATTGATGAAAATACAAATCACATTCTATAAACATGCTTGTGTAAACTATCTGCAACATCAATCGGAAACAATATAGCGACAAGAACAATCGAATCCATTCCATGCTCTTTTAGTTTTGTTTTAAAATATACACCGCTAAACGAATGTTAAACGAATACTAAAAATGTGCTTCAATAGCAAAATTGAGAATATATGCATTTCATTTACCCTGCCGAAACTTAACTAAAAGCTGTGAAATCTTGTAGAATCTTAGATACTTTTACGATTGATGGTAATTGAACATGTATAAAATTCAATAACAAAATATTGAAAAAGTACTTAGGTTTCAAAATTCACCACACGTAAAGCGAACTAAATGTGTTCTATAAGAAGTATAATGAACAATTGTACTTTAAGCAACCTAACATGGTTTTACTTAGCCTAGAAGATTTCAATATGTATAAAATTCAATTGCCCTCAATCATAAAAGATAATAAAACATATTTAAATAAATAGGCAGATTGAACCTACTTTTTTTACAAGTGTGCTTTTACCCGTTTCTCTCAAAATATACATCTTTTGTAGTATAAATTCAAAACATTCTAATCAAAAATTAAAGTTCTTTTTTTGCCCTTTCAAGGGCAAGATATGTTTTACAAGATCATGATTTAAATATGTTAACAGAAGACCAAACGCTTTCTACAAGACGGCTATTAGAATTTGGAGACATGTTAGAGACAGAGTTTACAAACATACTTTTTAAAAGTATAAATTAAAAAGTTTCAAATAAACATTCTCATCAAAAATTAAACTACTGATTTTACAGCTTTAATTTCGAGAATGTTAAAAGATGTCTAAATGCTTTCTACAAGTATGCTATTAGAAAATATAAGATGGCTATACAAATATCCTATTGAAACAATTGGAAACATAATTTACAAGCTCTAAGATAGAAACTAAAAGAAGACTAAGCGAATTATACAAACGGACTATTAGAAATTGAATGAATGTTACCGAAGATCGAAGTATTTTAAAAGATGACTAAATGAATTCTAAACATAGACAGGTTGAATCATTACTTCAACAAGTGTGCTTTTACCCACTTCTTTCGAAATATACATATTTGAAAAGTATAAATTCAAAAATTTTCAAATAAACATTCCAATCAAGTTCTTATATAAAAGCTAAAAGATTTCTAAACGAATTCTATAAGTGTACTATTAGAATTGAAGTAATGTATTAGAATCTCAAAGTATTCTTAAAGATGTCTTGACGAATTCTACAAGTTGGCTATTCTAAGTGGGAAATTGGAAGGATATTGTAAAAATCCTAAATTGTAGTATTCTAAAAGATTCTACAAGTGCACTATTAGATAATATTCAAATCGAAGTTCTAGCCCACAGTGCAAGATGGCGCTCTATTTTGATTTTCATTTTTAATTTATCAAACTCAAACATAGTTTTAATTTCTTTTTCACGGTTGCAAAATTTATGAGTTTTTGTGTTTCAAGTTCGCTTTGGGCTATGATTTTTTTCCATATTTTTTTATTTAATATTTTCGGTTTCGTTTAAATTTATTGAGTGTAACAGATTTATTAGAAGGTGTTTGAAAGAGTTTACATTTTTAATAGATTTAAGACAATATTTCAGTTACATGAAATCAATTATATTGGAATTACTTTCTAATTGTGTATATGAAAGAAAGACAAGATATATAAATAAATGTATCTTTTATATAACACTTCTTCTTACGTCGACAATCAATTTCATCTCAAATTATCTAATATTTAAAAACAAAGATTAATTTTCGAGGGATCAAGTTTGTGTTTAAAATAAGCTCCAAGCTATTAATTAAATTATTAGCTCACAAATTAATTATTGTCACTTAAGACTTGTTTCCTGTTTTTAATTATCTGTTTTAAGTTTGTTTTTTTTTTTTACAAAATTATTCCAAAAATCCAAAATTGAAATGCAAAAACCTTTCTCTCAATGACTCATTAATACAATTCCGAAAGAAACGTGTTTTGTTCCCATAATAGAAATAAATTGAAACACTAAAAACACGCGTCCCATTTCATGTGAATTGAAGCGTTTTACCGCGCCATTTCTCCTGTAAGCGCAATGCGATCGTTGACCTGATTTTGTTTAAAAAAAATCTCTATTTAACTCAAATAAATAATAATAAAAAAATAATATTTAAACTTTGTTGCAAAATATTGGCTTCTTTTGTCTTTTTTGTTAGAAACATTTATTATTTATTATACTCTGTCAACACTGAAAAAATCAAAAGATTCAATTTTAGAAATGATGTCCCCCCCCCCAATATTTGATTATTCACAAACTTTATCTTATAAAAAAATATTATTTAGAAAAGAAAGAAGTTTTATTTGAAAATTAATTTAACGATTCAAAAATATTTTTTGTTATTAAATTTAATTTTTAAATATAAATATTTATTTTCTTTATTAAATTTTATGTTTTGTAATATATTTTTTATTCTTTGTTAATATTTCTAAAACAATTGTTTTCCGATCGATTTTGTATTTGTTTCTATTTATAATATTGAAATATCTTTTACAAATTTTAAACAAGTATATTTTAATCATTGATGGGTAAAGTGAAACATTTAGTTAATTACATTCGAAATTTACTCGTAATTTAATTATGTAAATTATGTAATTTAGGTAAATAACTTATTTTTTGTATTTTTACATTTGTAAATTACGCAAATTACAGATATTGCTCATCCGTAACTTTGTATATAGATATATTTGATAACAAGCATAGCTGGAAATGGTCCGTAATTTAATAAACTATCTAATATAATATATTAATATTTCTTATACATAAATCTGTAAATTACATAATAAATCAACATAAATTGTACTTCAGTTACTAAATAATATATATTTTTTTCAATATAAACTTTTTATTAATAAACTATAATAATTACTTAATAAAAAATGAAAAAAATCCCTCAAAACAACAAATGAACTCCTTCCTCTTATCCTTGAACTCCAGTAAAAAACCAGAATGAAAGCCCCCGCAGATTCTAACAAGATTTAAGATGCGCCTTAAAACCAGAAGTCGCAATAAACAAATCCTACAAACATCGTAGAAGAAACCAGTCAAATCAAAGAATTTAGAACATTCTAAGTCAAATTTGCATTTTCAAAAGTATATAAAAAAATTATTGGAAAAAAAAATCACTTCCTCTCAAAATAATAAACTACAAAAATAAAGGTGGTCAGACAAGTTTGTTTTCCTTTTTATTATTGAGTCTTACAGGCAATCAGATATATCTATATACATATATTCTATCCTTCTAAATCTTAAAAATTGCAATTATAATATAAAAATATACTTCTCTATATACATTGAATATCTATGAAGAGGAAACTCTTAATGATATTGCATCATGAGCACGACTTTGTTCCTATACTCTAAAACTATTACTATACTTGAATAGGTTATAAGACGTCGGCCAACTCCAGCTCTTTTCTCTCATCGTCTTATAGAAAATTAAAGGAGGAAATAAAAATTGCAAATAACTCTTGTCTTGCCATATAAACTAAAAGCTAAGCTCAGAAAAATACAAAACTACAAAAACAAAAAACATAATAATAAAACCAAGAAGAATACAAGAAACTCTAAAAAAGAATATTTCAAAATGTGAAGAAACTAAAGCTAAAAGTAAAACATCAATTCCTGTTTGGTCTATTGTACACTTTAATTTAGCTGGGAATTGGGTGGCGTGGAAATGGGGCAATCTTTGAGATTTTTCAAAATGTTTTCTTGAAAATTAAGATATGCAGACATCGAATATTATGAAAAGTTAAATATTTCATTGATTTGAGAGTTTTTTGTTTGTCACGTGCATACGTTTTTTGTTACGTACATATGTTGTTTGTTCGTAAAGTATCATAGAAAGATAGAAATGTATAATTTTCAACTGATTTATGAAATTTGTTTGCATTTCTAAGAAATTTTGAATGTAATCACATGTTTTATTTGTCACGTGCATACGTTTCATATTCTAGGGAACTTATATTTATTTGAGATTTTTAAAAATGTGTTTGTTAAAAATAAGATATTCAGACTTTGAATATTATGAAAAGTTAATTATTTCATTGATTTGAGAGTTTTTTGTTTGTAACGTGCCTACGTTTTTTGTTACGTGCATATGTTTTTTGTTCGTAAAGTACCATTGAAAGATAGAAATGTATAATTTTCAGATGATTTATGAATTTTTTTTATATTTCTAAGAAATTTTGAATGTAATAACATCTTTTATTTGTCACGTGCATACGTTTTATATTATAGGGAACTTATATTTATTTGAGATTTTTAATAATGTTTTTTTTTTCTCAAGAATAAGATATTTAGACTTTGATAATTATGAAAAGTTTATTATTTTATGGGTTCGAGTGCTATTTGTTTGTCACGTGCATACGTGACTGTAATAACATGAAACGATAGTATTTGCCTACGTTTTAAGTTCGTAAGGTAGTATTTGAAGTTAGAGTTGTATCCCTTTCAAATGAAATAGCCTTTTGTTTGTCACGTGCATACGATTTTTCGTAAATAAAAAAAAACTGAAAGTAAAACATAAATTTCTTTTTGGATGCCGTGTTAATAAAGTTCCTTTGAGATTTTTTTTCGAAAGAAGAGGATAATTAGACTTTGAATATTCTGAAAATCTAAATATTTCATTGATTTGATCGTTTTTTGTTTGTCACGTGCATACGTTTATGTTCGTAAAGTAGCATTTGAAGTTAGAGTTGTATCCCTTCAAATGATTTATCAAATTTATTTGCATTTCCAGAATTTTTTGCTGTAATAATATGAAACAATAGTCTTTTGTTTGTCACGCGCATATGATATATGTTTGTAAAGTACTATTGAAAATTTCTATTAATTTGAGAATTTTAATATTGTTTTTCTCAAAATAAGATATTTATAATTAGAATATTACGAAAAGTTTATTGTTGTTTCATTGGTTTTTGTTCGTAAGGAGATGTATTCCTTTCAGATGGTTGATTATTTATTTACATTTCCAAGAAATTCGAAGAATAGTCTTTTGTTTGTCACGTGCATGAGTTTTATGTTCCTAAAGTACAATTAATTTAGCAGGAAATTGGGTGGCGTGGAAATGGGGTTGCTTTTAGAATATCTTTTAGAGCACATATAACTTATTTCTATAAATTACGTAATTTAAGTAAATAATGGAGGTTTTGTATTAAAGCCAAAGGATAAGAGAAAAGGCATTTTGTTTAATTTTGCAATTACCGACAATTAACATATAATTGAAAAGAAAAAAGTTACTACATGGTAAATATCTCTCAAAAAAGTATATTTGACATAGAGTTCTAGAACATTTTGGTAATCATTTCAGTATTTTTCTTTCTTTCAAGTATTTGTAAAAATATATCTTTTCTAAGGCTTCTAACTTTATAAGATCAAATCTTAGGAAATATTCCTCTTCAGCTTACAACAATTGTCGGTAATTGAAGAATGACAAAAGAATCTTCCAACGCCACTGATTATGAAGTTGTAAGACTGTCATTTCCCGGACCCCTTTGAGAAATAACATTGAGAAAACAGCAAATTCGATGTGATCGTAAAATAGCAAACTACTTAAAAAGAACCATATAAGCAGATCTAAAGAATCCATCTATCCAAGCACAAACACAGTCACAAACGCTGCTGTCTCTGTTTCTGGTTCTGTTGTTGCTGCTTCTGTCTCTGCTGCATGCACTTCTTGTTGTTGATGGTGCTGGCTGCATCAACAACAACTTTTTCCCTAGTGCTCTAAAGCCCCAAAGACGAACTAAGCTAAAAACTATTGCATTTCCTCTTTCGCAGATCCGCCATATTTTATTGCAATCATGTTAGGTTTTATGCACTTTTGTTAATTTTAAGATAATTTTTTTTTGTTTTAAAACTAAATTAAAAATAAAAATATTTAAAGTTTTGAGAATTTTCATTTACATTTTAAGAATGTATGTATAAAACATTAAAGGATATACTTTAATTTACGTAATTTACGTATATATTTTTATTTTCATTGACAAATTTAGTTGCTTACGTAAATTACGTAAGTTATCTTGGTATATTTAACGTAAAATTTTATAGAAACAACAAAAACAAAAATTAAAAGTTTGAGAATTTTGAATTAAAAAAAAAATATTTAATACATACATGTATAAAAACATACATAAATAACAAAATACTTTGTAATTTAATTTAGTTATTTACGTAAGTTATGTAACTTATGTAAATTTCACGTAAATTACTTAAATAGAAAAAAATAGAAAGTTTGAGAATTTTCAATTACAGACATTGATTTGAAACATACATGTATACAAATAAATATAAATTAAAGGATAGCCTGTAAATTACATAATTTATGTATAAATTACGCATGTAACAAACTCTTTCGATGTAAACATTTAGTTATTTACGTAAATTAAGTAACTTATGTTTGTAAATTTTACATAAATTTCTTTAATAATTTACCAAATAAATATTAATTTATGTATAAAAATAGACTTTTTTAAATTTTAAGAAATGTAAATTTTAATATATCTATAAAAACAGGCATACATTGAAGGAAGTCTGTGATTTGTGCAATTTATGTATAAATTACACTAACTATTTTCTTGTAAAAATTAGTTATTTATGTAAATTACGTAACTAAATTATGTAAATTACGTAAATAATTTAAAAAACATTATCTTTTATTTCAATCTTTTTTAGTATTGAAATATAAATATTGATTTTCCTTTGAAATTCTAATGAATATATGACATTCTTGAATTATATAGATTTTCAATTACAGACATGCATTTAAAACATACGCATTAAAGGATTGTCTGTAATTTAATTAATTTAAATTTTATCTTAAAAATTTAAATATTGAAAAACCCCCCCCCCTCTTACAAAACATTAGTTATTTACGTAACTTACGTAATTTACGGACGTAAATTACATGTAAATTACGTAAGCAATTAACTACTTCACTTTGCCCATCCATAATTATACTTGTTAAAGCTTTTTCTAAAATAAAATTTTCGAAACATACATTTTTCAAAATGAAAACTAAACTCTTATGAATTGTTAGAACTTTTGAAAAGCTTGAGCTTTAAAATATAAGCCATAGCTTAAATTAATGCAAAATAAGTGCATTAATAAATTCGAACATAAGCTTTCAAAATAAAAGCATTATAGAAATAATACAGCTTTTATGAGCTTGTTAGTAAAGCACAACTACTAAGATTAGTTAGAGCTTTTTAATATTTTTAGCTTCCATAAGCTGTCATTAAAACACAATTTTTAAAACCTGTTAAAGCTTTTTAAAAGCTTTTATAATAAAAAGTAAAAAAAGCTTTTTAAAATTTGTTAAAGATTAAATTTGTTCTTAGAAATTTACGTTCTTGTGAAGAGAAAATACAGCTTTTATTAGCTTGACAGTAAAACTTAACCATTACGACTATTTAGAGCTTTTGAAAAATTAGTTATTCAAAATATAACTTTTAAAAAGCTTTTATAATATTGTGAGTAAAAAATAGTCAAATAGGCTTTTAAACGACTGTGCATTTTTTACAGATTTTGACTATGAACTGTTTTTATCGCTCTGAATAGCTTTATTAACAGAAGTTGTTAAAGCTTTAAATAGGATTTCAAGAGAAATTAAAAGAAATACAAGCTTTAATGATTTTTATTCCCTTTAACATCGATATGCTTAAATTTTGTATATCATAAACAGCTTTTTACTATGATAAAGCTTTCTAACAACATAAGTATTTAGGGAAAAAATGTATATGTTTGAAAAGTTGTTATAATACAAAATTTATAAAGCTTTTCATATTTTTAATTTTTTTATTTTTTTTAGAAAGCTTTTACAAACCAAATGGCTTCGAAATTACTTGTGAAATTAAGTTTTTAAACTAATTTTCAGAAATTTATAATATTTTATTATTGTCTGCAAAGAACTTTGTTTATAATATTTGATTTTAAATTACATAACAAACCAAGTTCTTAGATAAATTATCTAAATTACAGACAAAATTAAAAAAAAAAATATATAAATCTAATGAAAAATTTCACTGCAAATAAAAAAATATATAAAACTTTTCTTAACGTGCCAACAGCACCGCTTTGAATCCGGTTAGATTTGTTGGATTTTTGTTGCCAAAAAGAGAGGAGCTATAAAAGACAGCGTCGAGTGTGCTCTTTAATTGCAGTTAATTAATTTAAAGTGAAATAAAATAGCAAAATTGCTAAGTATGTTGTCATGATTACTGACCTAGACCTAGAAATGGAAAACTTTGTTGATTTTCATTTAGATTCTCATTTCATTTAATTTATTTTTATTGAATCTGACGCTCCGTCTCACCACACTATAACTCTATTGCTACTATCATGCTCATCATAATCAAAGCAACAAAATTGACAGGGTTGGAAGAATGTATGTAAGAAATTGAAATTTACATTACCGACATTCTATGAAGCTTACCAGGCAACATTGGTGAGTAATTCACCACAGTGGTGAACTTTTGAACCCAAAGGAATAATATTATTTCCTAAATCTGATTAAAATCAAATTTGTTCTTAAAATGAGAAGGTAACAAATGAAAATACTACAATTTCATGATTAATTTTCTTAACGAACATTGCCGCATGCAGTACTTCGGAAACACAATGATTCAAATCACCATTGTGGTGAAAATTTTTTTAATAAAAAGGAAAAATGTTTTTGTCATTTGCCGTATTTCATGAAATAATCATAGATAATATGTAAGATTAAAGTAAATGATCAAATCAAAATATAAAAAAATAAATTTCTTTAAAATAGCCAATGAACATTGCCGTCTAAGCGACACTTTGGTAGCCTTTTCGACTTTTTTAAAACTTCCTGAATTAATAATAGAAAAGATAGTAACATGAAAGTAAAAGACCAAAATTAATTATTTTTCAAAATAAAATAATTATTAAACATTGCCGTCTACGGGATACTTTAGTAGCCTTTTCGTTTTTTTAATAAAACATTTTGTACATTACAATCACTTTGTAGAAAACCATTAATAGAAAAATCCATCTCTGACAACATCACAATTGTAAGTGACTGCACTCACGTCATATTTATGCATGGCGTTGAACATTACACTCTCATTTAACTACATATTTCAAACTATATATTTATCTAATGGAATTTTCTGGATGCTTTTGTGTCTATGTGAAGCGAAATGAAATGAAATCAAATGCATTGCAATGAAATCGTATATCTTGATTGTGATTATTCAGAATGAAGATCATCAAATTACGAATAATTTCCTATAAAGATCAAGAACAGAGCGAAGAGAACACTAACCTAGATATAGAATATTCAACTACTGAAAAATAAGTGTATACAGTTTCCTCATGACATAGAATCTGAATGCTGTGGTTGTGGAACATATGCAAGAACTTTGATCTGAATCGCTCAACCGTTACCAGAAAGGTATCGCATTTCTTTTGTAATATTGTCGCTTTTCAGTCAAAAGTTCTCTAACCTCAAATCATAGAATGTGTTGTGAATACCAACTATCTCAGAAAAGTCGATAGATTTTCTTTTGACACTGACAATCACCACTCCTAAATATCACTGCTGACTAAAAACAGAGTCAGCTTCCAGACGAAACAATAGATTACCCAATTAGACGTCGACAACCGCGAAGTGCCATTATTATCTTTAGAAGACACTGTGGAAGCAATTTTTCACATCAGAACACAAATTCAAGAAACAAAACCAACATGGATCCAACGAAATGAAATGAAATTAAGCAAATACAAGACAGGCAGATATTGTCGCGCTTGGAATTATGGGCCGATTTGGTAGCTGCGATGCTAAAACAATGCTAAAAACGATGGAGGAGTGTTGAATCGGCTGTAGAAATAATGTTGTATATAAAAAAATACTTTTATATAAAAATATAAAAAAAAAATCTTTAGAAGAAAACGAAGAATTCAACAAGTCAAGAAGATTAAGGAAATCGTTTTGTGCGCATCAGTGTTTGCATTCAAAGCATTGTGGCTTAGCATAGCCGTAACATAGCAGAAGGCACTGGGAGGATTTTGTTGGGAGTTTTTTGGAAATTTATTTATTTTATAAATGTTGGGTAATTATAGAGTGTTTTAATATAGAAATTAGGAGAAATTCACATTATAGGAGAAATTCCTATCTTGGCATAGTACATTTTCCTACTTTGAAAAGTAAATTCTAATTTTAAAGCTTACATATAAAGCTTTTTTTATTTATAGAAGAATTAGGAGAAACTCCTATTTTTAGTTAGGAGTTTTTCCTATTATGTACAAGAATTATAGTAAACGATAAGATTGGAGATTTACCTAAAATTCTTATGTAGTCAAAAAGATTATTTAAGAGATTAGGCGATATTCCTATTTTCAGTTAGGAGTTTCTCCTATTATTCATTATTCGAAAAGCTAATGCTATGTTTATTTTAAAACACATCTAGCTTTTTTTATTTATAGAGGTATTAGGAGAAGCTCCTATTTTTAGTTAGGTGTTTTTAATATTATGTACAAGAATTATAGTAAAAGATAAGATTGACGATTTACCTAAAATTATTATGAAGTCAGAAAATATTATTTAAGAGATTAGGCGATATTCCCATTTTCAGTTAGGAGTTTCTCCTATTATCCTTATTTCGAAGAGCAAATTCTAAGATTTTTTAAAAACACATCTATTTGTTTTTATTTATAGAGGTATTAGGAGAAACTCCTATTTTTAGTTAGGAGTTTTTCTTATTCTGTACAATTCTTACAAATAATTAAAAAGATGGTATTTTTTAAACAAATCCAACTTCTAACTTAGATTGAAACTTTACAATTGCATTAGGTGAATTTCTTATTTTTAGATAGGTAGTTCTCCGATTTTTAGGAGTTTTCCCTATTTCGACTTGAAAAAATATTAAACTTGTAAATGTTTTTAGTTATAGAAATTTTTGATGAATTTTCTATGTTTGACTTAATGGTTTTCTTATACAATTAACTTAGGAGAAATACCTATTTTCATTTTGTAGATTTTCCTATTTCGAAAATAAAAATTGACCTACTATGTTTACATAGTTAGTATACATGGATGGGCAAAGTGATGTATTTAGTTAATTACTCACGTAATTTACATGTAATTTTCGTCCGTAAATTACGTAATTTACGTAAATAACTGAACTTTTGTATATACAAGTTTTTCGTATTTTCTCTGAGATCTCAAATATGTTTATTAATTTGAATAAAAAAAAAATATTTTAAAAAGTTAGGAGAAATCACTATTCTTCCTATTGTTTCTTCTACACAGAAGTTTCTTTGGTAGTTTTTAGAAAGTATTTCCAGATATATCAAATTTTATGTCCATCTATATTGCGTAGGAGTTTTCCCTATTTTTTACTATGAGAGTATATAATACTGGAACACGTAGATTTACGACCAAATATTGATTTAACTTAAATACAATAACAAAATAAAAGTTTCTCAAAGTTGTTCCTTTATAGGATAAACTCCTAATTTTACTTAGAAATATTTACTATGTGAATATTTAAGAGAAGCTACAAGGAGATCGAAGAAAACATTAATATTTAGAAGTTCATGTGGTTGAAAAAATTGTCTGTAGCAGATAATTTTACTTAGGAGATTTTCCTATAAAAATAGGTAAGAAATGATAAAATTAAGAACCTGTGGGAAAATGTCTCCTTTTTCCTAAATATGAGCTTTACCCACAAGAAATAGTAAAATAAACTCAATTTAGTACTAAAAATATTACAATTTTTTGTAACAATTATTGAAATTAAGACAAAAATTTCCTAAAAACATAAGTAAACATTTTCTCAGTATACTCTCTGTGATGCTCTTCGATGATGTTTTGTAGCAAACAGATTCAGATGCAGAGTCAGATTTAGTGAACGTAACATTGATTAGAATACAGATTCGAGTCTTTATAAACAGTCTCATCAGCCGACTTCCAAGGAGTGGAAAAAAATAGGGTGTGTTCTTAGAATAGCATTTAATTTACAGGGAGGTCTTGTTTTGAGTAAGCTATGTACATTTAGTAATTACCAGCAAACTTCCGGAAGTAATTTCTCAAAGAAAGTGCTCAGAACCACCCTACTCTCGCTAATCTCAAAACATATACAATTTAGCTCGAACTTCGCTAACAATTTCAATTTTTTTTTTCATCAATATAAATATATAAATTGAAATATATGTATAAATTACGCTCTTCTATACACCGTGCAAAATCATAGAGTGCACCGAACTAATTCAAGGCTAAATGCCAATAACGAATGCACACACAAACACATCTTTTGAGTGTGTTTCCGAGAGTTTTGAGCGATTTGAGTGTGAGTGTAAATATAAAATCTATATAAATTCTTCGCTTATTCACTTCTAATCACTAAAAAAAAGTCTCTGTTTTCTTCTCCATTTCATATAAAATTTCTCAGAGCGAGCTGAAAGATCCGCGGCCTGGTCTCCGCTCTCCGCATACCCCAAATACCCCATTCGTGAAAAATGTTTATAAACTTTTGTTGTACTTTTCAAATACAATTTTGTTTTTACCTTTTTGTTGCAGTCTTTTTATTGCACTTTTGCATTGGAATTGCATTGTCAGTCAGTGCAGTCAGTGTAAGTGAGAGTCTTATTGGGAAAGTGAGAATTCAGTTTTCCTTTTCAAACGCTTTTCTTTTGGCATTTTCTTGTTATTTTGCAATTTCCAATCGGATTTAACTTGTTTTTCCGCTTACCTGAAAGTAAAAGAAGAAAATTAGTATTTTGGTTTTCCTTTTGGATTGGAAATTATTTGGGCGGTTTTTCTTAATGCGTTTTCTTTGAAGGTTTTTCAGTTTTTGATTGCTCTATTTTGATTGACTTTATTTAGATATTTGTTTTTTTATTATTTTTTTTTAATTTTGTTATTAAAAATTAAGTTTTAGTCAGTTTTAGTTGGTAATTATCGAAATGTGAAATATATAGGAGAGAATTTATAAATAAAACGTGCATTACAGACGGTTTTCGAAATTATTTATAGAAAATTTAAAAATTATAAGAGATTTAAAGTTGCTAAAAAAGATCAATAGATTGCGCTGATAAAATGACGAAACTTTCCAGATCATTAATTAATTAGATTATAAATATAATTATAAGGTAGGACACTATTTGTAATTTACGTAATTTACACATAAATTACGTAACTAATTAGCTCCTTCAATACAAATTATCAGTTATTTACGTAACTTATGTAAGTAATTAACTATACAACTCTCCTTGTCCTTCCATGTATAAAGTTGTCTCTTTCTTGCTCTTCTGCTGACATTTATGAAAGGGACAGATATATTTCTTGATCTTAGTCTATTTTAGGTTTCAGAAAATATTAGAATATAATTCAAAACCATAAATTTCCAAGGATGTGAAGAATAGCACGCTAACTTTTCGGAACTCTTGAGAAGCAATAAATTCCTAATTCCATCTTCTCTCTCTTTCATTGACCATAGGAACTTGCAACCTTTTCGATGCTCTCGATATCCAATTGCCTTCTTCTTATGACATTGCTATCGTTCAGACTAAACTCTCTCATGATCATTTCCAGAAGGATGCTGAAAAAGCTTCATGATAGTAAGTCATATCGAAAACTTCTCACAATCTGGAAACTGTTGAAGATTCCGCCAGCAGATTTCACATAATTCAAGGTATTTCAGTGCGTCATTTGACTTTGCTGAGTGAGAAGGGATGCCAAATTGATTCATTGCTCGGAAAAGCGCATCTCTAGTTGGAGTATCATACGTTTGATGGAAATCGAAATAAGTGATTAGTGTCGGTGTTGTACTCATAGATCTTTTCAAGGATTTGCTGAGAGTGAAAAGTTGATTGGTCAAGACATAAAATCGCATTGATAAGGTCGACAATGTGGATGATGTGTGGTTTAAAGCACTTTGACATGATGGAAACAAGGATCTTTTCGGAGACAGAAAGCAGACTAATCCTCGATAGTTCTTGCAATCGCTTCTATCCATTTCTCTGTAATCTGTTAGGGAATACAGATATTTACCAATAAGCGGTGGAAGGCAGCTCCTGTTGCCTTTAAAAGTTAAGAGAAGGTGAAATCGATACCTGCGCTCTTCTTTAACTTAGATAACTCTATCCACCTCGGACCTTGATCATTGTTTTGGAAAATAAAAAGAGTCTGTTCTGTTTATTGCCATTAATCAATGGCTATGTATATAAGAAGAATTGATTGTTGACGTTTTGTTAGAAATTCCTCGCATGATTTCTGTTCTTCATCAATTGAAGTTCCTCAAACTGTTTGTTGTCGAAGCGCCTTTTTTAAATTTCGCCAGCTTTTCTAAATTCCTCCTTTTAGATCAATATGCTTCCTTGATGGATTGGGGTTGATCTGTATGCTTCGCCAATAGATTGTATCTTTCTCAGAGACAGCCTCTGGTCTATCTGGCTTCTGTAGGTTTCATATCAGGGTTGGGCCCTGTCTATATTTTACGTAAGTAAGTAATTAACTCCTTGAAAACAAAATATCAGATATTTACGTAAATTACATAATTTACTGACGTTAATACACGTAAATTGCATAAGTAATTAACTATTAACTAATTTGAAGTAACCCGTACCAGTTTCATGTCGGCAGCAGGTAGCTTGGTGTTAGCTTTATCATGCTGCTCGTAAAAAGTGTCATCCAGGCTGTATAGGTGCATACTCTTTCTATATCTAGCTTTCCCAGCCTTATGTTTTTACAGTATGTTTACAGTCTCAAATAGTAAAAAATTTTTTTTTATATTATTACTATTGCATTTTAAAATAATTTTACTTAATATGAATTTTTTAAAAGAACTTTTCTTATATTTTTTTTTTTACATTCTATTTTCCAAAATTCATTTTAAATATTAAAATATACATTTTAATTTTAA
>HF732148.1:3243-14029 GCA_000341915.2 Megaselia scalaris
TATTGTACATCTCTTACTAATTGAGTATAAATGAATTCCTTTCAAGATTTCCAGAAAAATTATTAATTAAAATCGCCATGAACACACGTGTAGTGAAAAGCGAACTTCCGGTTCCAATTGAATATTAAATAAACAAATATTTGTTTACGGTCTTATCGCCTACTTTTACTTGCTCAAAATCTAAGTAAATTTGCTTGAATGTAAGCACTTTATAAGCACGAGCATACCTAATAAATTAAGAAAAAAAATATTAAATTAAAAACGAAAATTTTATATAAAAAAAGTATAAATAAATTCCTCACATTTTATTTATTAATTACAAAAAAAAAAAAAACTAAAAAAAATCGAAGGAAAAAGAAGCGAAAATAAAATAAATATAAACAAACCAAAAATAAATCCCTCATAAAAACTCAACAAACAACATTTGTAAAAATATGTGTTCTATAGATAAATGTATCTAGAAAAAAATAGATACTCTTTCCATCTTTTAGATACTTTTTCTTCAACTTCTAATTATTCATATCCGTCGTCTTCTTAAGTGCACGACATAACAAAAAGTATAAATATAAGCAAGAAACTTAACATAAAAATATTATACCTATAAGATTTTACAGAAATCTGCGATCCTTTCATATAAACATTTCAAATATATATTTTGTTTTTGCTTTCTATATTTTATACTATAAAGTACGTCATTATGTTGGAGGTTTCTCGATTTTTATACAACTTTTGTTCAGATTTTTCTTCAGATTTTTATATAAATAAAATATCAAAGAATTACAGACATTGAGGTAAGAAACAGTTTTTTTTAAATTATGACAGAATAACTTTATTATTAGAAAAAATACTTCAAATTAAGTAAAAATTTTAATTTCTCAGAAATTCTCAGAAAATAAAATAATCATGAACAATTTTTAAACAAAAGTCTGTAAATGAACAGATATTAAGAGGTAGTTAATCACATGGAAAATCAGATGATTTTCTGAATACAAAAGCATTATGCTCTTTTACTACTAATTATTCCCTTCAAAAATTTCATTTAAAATTGTTCTATCTTTAAAAGATAAATGTCATAAATTAACATAACACATGGAAAATCAGCTGATTTCTATATATTACTTCAAAACACCTGGAAAATCAGCTGATTTCTAAAATATGATTCAATAACATTTTGAAGACATCTTAATTTTTACTTTCAAATATTAAATTCACATTCTTATTGAATTTCTTTATTATCTTTTTTATTCTCAAAATTAGTAAAAACAACTGATTTAAAATTTAAAAACATATGATTTTTTACTTCAAAATGACAATTACCTTCATTCATAAAATATAATTCATATAATTTATGTAGATATAATTATTGAACTTCTTTATTATCTTTTTTATTCTCAAAATGAGTAAATTCATATCGAAAAACTGCTGATTTTAAATTTAAAAACATATGATTTTTCACTTAAAAATGACAATTACCATCAAACATTTTAACATTGTATTTTAATTTGTTCTTTATAAAACAATATTAAATTCGTAAATTTACAAATCAAATGGAAAATCAGCTGATTTGTATTCATGATTTTATAACATTTCTAATATATCATTTTATATCATTTCTAATATACCTTCTAATTACACTTCTTTATATCTTTTTGTTGTTTTCAAAGTAAAAATCAGCTGATTATGGAAATATTATCTAATTTTACCTATATATCTTTCATTAAAAGAAATCTCTTTAAAAGTCAATATATAAATTACCATCAAAAGTTCCAAATCTAATCAATATATAAATAATTCCAATCAGCTGATTCTCAAAGTCAATTTGAAAAGCTTCAAAATCAGTGAAAATTTCCTGAGTGTAAATAATATCTGTCTATCTATATATGTATTTATTTCTTCTGGTATCAATGCACCCTACCCTAAATGCGTATATACGACATCAAACGTATATATGTATAGAATACTACATATTTTTTTATGTTTTCTACATATATATTACATGGAGTCGTTCATCAGTAGCTACCACTTACGCATGGTATAGTTTGGTATGGTTGAAAGAAAGAAATATAGAAGAATTTATTATTATTATCATTTACCTGCCTGCTCTGTCCTACCAATTCTCTTCAACTTCTTCTTAGATACCCATGAAGAAGACACAAAGTGCTGTTGCCTGCTTGCTGCCTGTTTCGAGCTGCCTCTTTAGAAGGACGTCGCTCTTCTTCTTCAACATCATTTAGAATGTTTTCAATTTGAATGTTATTTTGATTTTCATTTTCAAGAAATACAACTAAATATATATATATATTTATTATTATTTTTAAAGTCGACTTAAGACATGAAATACATACAACTACTCAAATAAGAGAAAGAGAGTAAAGTGAAGAGAACTGACTGACGGTTTGTCAGTGTGACATTTAGTGTGGTTCAGAATTTATATTTTTTATAGAATGTATTCTAAAAAAATTATTGGAATACATTAAACTTTGGTTAGTAATGTCCCAAAAGTTTTCCAAAGAAAAGGTAAAGAGTTACCTCCTACCTACCTTTCTTATTTTCCAAATTTATGGTAGGGGTTACTACCTGTACACAATTTAAAGAGAAAAGTAAGGGGCTCCTACCTGCCACAGAAAGTGAGATGAAAATTATTTAAAAAAATTAAAAGTACATATGAACCCTACTTAATTTTGTATATGCCCTCGGTATGAAATACTTTCTCTTTAGAACTGCTTTTAAAGCTTTTAAATTGTGAATCAAACATACCCCATTCTGACTATAGTAACAACATTTGATTCATACTATGCACTACTAAGCACTACTCTCAATAAAATGAGCACCCCACTCAAAGAATTGTGTTTTTTACAATTACTGTCAGAAATTTAAAATAGTTATTTGAAGTATGACCTATTTTTGGGATAATGTAAAGAACCCTACCTTCGATATAATGCGCACCTTCTCGATAGGAACTATTCTTATGTGTTATGTTTGTATATCTTTGAGTTAATCACCAAAGAAACAGGTTCTTCTTGTTTTAAAAATGTTTAATTAAGCATGTCTATTTATGAGTAGAATAGACAAATGAACCCTACCATCTATGGCGGTTACCATCATTGCACATAGGAACTAATTTTTCTGTTATATTCAAAACTGTTTAGAGTTTTTAGCTAATTATAAAAGAAGAATATTTGAATATAAGAAATAATCAATGAATCCTACATATATTGTACGACCCCTCTAAAAGTTCTTCTTTTATAACTGCTATCATAAATTAAAAATATCTATTTCTGAGTAAAATATACTAAACATTATGCAAGAATAATAAAAAAACCCAAATGAACCCTACAATATGTATATTGTGCATACCCTATTGCACAAAAGATATCTCTTAAGAGCTATTTTTTTCTTGAATTGAATTCCAGGAAGTAAATAATGGTTAAATATATGTATGAAAAGTATGCTGGAAATTCTCAACCTCATCCTGAACCACCCTAATGTCGGTCTAGTTATGTGTAGTAGTTTCTTACTAACACTACATAATAATCCCAACATTTTCATAAGCTTTTCTTTGAATTCTAAAGATTTTCTTTTTGGAACTTTTCAAAAGATCTTCAAAAGAGTAGAGTAGGAATATATTTCCAAACAAGCTCGCATAATTGTCACCTCAATGAACCAGGAGTCTGTTCCAGGAGTGAAGCAAGAAGAGAGCGAGAGAGAATAATGTGAGACCAATAAACTTGGCAACACATCACATTTTTTTCTATTTCGTCGGTCGTTTTCCTCTCTCGTTCTCTCGCTCTCTGGCTGTTTTTGTTATTTCATTGATCGTACACTGATCACAAATATTATATACAGTGGTGTATAGGGGGTATATTTGATTTTTTTTTTATAAATTTATTTTACTCTCCTCTCTCGCGCAAGAGTATAGGTATCTTTGAATTGAATTGAAAAATATAATAATCTGAATGATCACCAGTGGCGTGGCAATAATCAGTTCACCAGTCCATATTTTCCTGACTCTAGCGATCGATTCTGGTGTCCTTGGACATAATTCCAGAAGAAACGATAGTCAGTTCCGTCCAACAGTTGAAAGTCTAAGTATTTTCGAGAAGTAAGCAAATTTTATCAAATTGGTGTCATTGAACGACATCAATTTTATGTTATATATTTTGATATTTCATATTGGTTTTGGTGTTATTTTATGGCGGGGAAAGGCACGGCAAAGAACCGCGCCGCTTTTAGAATGAAGGGCTCTATTCTGTTTTAATGTTTGGTTAGCTAATCTATAAATTTTGTAACATTTCGTAAGGATTTTTAAATATTTATTCAAAAATATTTCATATAACTATGTTTATTTGTTTGGAAATTGGGGCAGCAAATATATTTATTTAGTTTTTTTCTATATATTTTTTATTTGAATATGGAATATATGAATATGGTATTTGAAAGTAAATATTCATTTACAATCATTTGTTATTAAAAAAAATGTATATTAGAAATCTGTAATGTTTTATGGAAAACATTACATAGATATTAATTGAAAAATTAAGTTGCCAGCTCACGTAATGATCTTCCAGCTGTATAAATATAGTAAACAGGTCTGTGACTCTCCTCTATCCCAGTTCTAGATAACCCCTTTTACTGCTGATTAGAAACACACAGGTTCTATTCAAAGTCTGTTTGAGATTTATTGATTATTTAAAGTAATAAACTGAAGAAAATTAAAAACACCTTTAAGTTACACTCCAAAAAATTATATGCTTTGTCAGAAAATCAAATATGAAAATGTTTGTAAAAAATTCGTTAATTTTATGGAAAATATAGAGCACATAGGCTAAAAGTAAATGAATAAAGTTCCCATTCTCATTCAATTTTATTAAATTAATAAACATTTGAAAAATTGAAATAATAAATTGATAACAGAATCAAAAACTTGTGATAAGAAAAAGCGATCAAGCGAGCTGGGGCTCAACACAGCCAGCCCAACATTTCTTTCCACAATTAAGTAATCTCAATTTTCTACATTCATACGAATAAAACAATCTATAAACTTTATGATTCAAAACTGCATTTTCCCTATTTTTTCAATGAATTTACACAATGACAAATTTTCAGATTAATAAACACTTTTTCATATTTTTCATTTTTTTTTATTTGTTTACGTTATGTTTAACGTGAATTTGTTTTTGGATTTTATTTTTTATTATTTTGAAGTAAATTTTATTCAAAATAATTCTAGAATACTTTTTTTTAATTAATTTTTATATTGTAAAGATTCGTTAAAATTTTACTAATTCACGTTATTGTTAACGTCATTTGAATGTAAATTATTCTTAACTTTTCATTTTGGAAAAAAACAGTTTTTTTGGCTTCAAAATATTTCAAAAGACTTAAATATATACTTTTGAATAGCTCAAGCTCGGTTTTTTCCGGACTTTTTGAATATGTTTTTATTTCTTCTAAAAACCCGTTAAAATATTTTACAATGCCGTGAAAATGCAAATTGCTTATTTTAAATATTTCAAGTATACTTAAACTTGTATGTTTTTTAAAACCAATTCTAATGCTATTCTTCTGTTTTAAGTACCGTCCAATTATTTCAAAATTACGTTAATTTATCGGCATTTGTCTGTAAATTAACTTTCACTCATTATTTTGGAGAAGAATTGATTCCTGTCCATAAAAAAGTTTTGAAAAGAATTAAATCTACGTGCGTGCAATAATTTGTAAAACCCCGTCAAAATATTTCAAAATGACGTTATTCTTAACGTAATACTTTACTCTATATTTTCAAATAAAATCAATATATTTAACAAAATATAATATATTAGATCATTTTAATATATATATTTTTTTAATATTTTGTTATCCCCCATTTATTCCGTTAAAATATTTCAAAATGACGTTAAATGTTATTTTCTCATTATTTTGAAATAATTTATGGTCCAAATAACGTTATTCTTAACGTGATTTGTTTCTCATTTTTAAACTAAAAAATATTATTTACCGACAAAAAAAATCTTAACGTATGCCGTTAAAATATTTCAAAATGACGTTAAAATGTTAATTATTTATTATTTTTAAGTCAAATGGTTGTTTACCTTCAAAATAAAATATTTATGGTAAAAATTACAAAATTACGTTATTCTTAACGTGATTTGTTTCTCATTTTTAAACTAAACATTGTTATTTACCGACAAACATTTTCTTAAATAGAAAATCATATAAAGTTCGTTCAACGTTAATTTTTTTCAAAATGCCGTTAAACTTAACGTAATTATTTTAAACTTCCACTTTAAAAATTAAACTTAAAAAAAGTAAAAGTTTCACTGTCTGTTTAAAATTTATAACATTGTGTAGAATTTTCAAATTATTTCAAAACGACGTTAATTTCAAAGTGATATGTCCCTAAATTACACATTAAGTCATTTTTAACCATATAAACTTAAACTTGCACTTTCATAAATACAAAATCACATAAAGTTCATCCACCGTTAAAGTTTTTCAAAAAGCATTTAAGTTTGAAAAACAAATACAAAATGTTCACTGTGTATTTGAAATTTATAACCTTGTGGCTACATAGAATTTCCTGCCACCCCTTTAATGTGACACATTAAGATTTCTTTATAATTTTAAGTTTTCTTCAGCTTTTACTTGATATTCGTTTCAGTTTTTTAATTGAAATGATTCATTGAGAAATTTACATTTAATTTATGTAAGTTTTAATAAAAATAATAATACTTTTTTTTTCATTCATTTTTAATTGATGATGGTTTTAGCGTTTATGGTTATGACACTGGCTTTCCATTATGAATGAATGAGGTGACTATTTTTATTTCAGAGGTGGTGGGGAAATTATATTATAATATTTTTTATTATTTTTTTTTTGTTTCATTGGTTTGACTTTGGACGGTTGACTTTTTTCTTTCTTTATAATTTGTGGGGATTTTAGAGGGATTTTCTAGTAATTGATTGGTATTTTACATTCTTTTATAGCTTAATGGAAGTTAATTGTAAGTAGGACATCAATTAATACAATTACTTTCAAATGTTTCATATAAAATTACGTAATGGAAATTATTTATATTACAAAACTGATAACGTAATATGGGAAAAGGGTATGTGAATCTCCATGGAATCCAATCGTGCTAAGAGGTCTGACTAACTAAGCAATAACACCCCCGCAAAGTGTATTTCACTAAAACAAACTACTAAACATACCCCCAATCAGGGTGTTGTCTGATATTAATGATGTGATTATGATGTCTGTCTGTTAGTGCCTTGTTGGTTGCTATCAAACGCCCACGAAAATAAGTCTTGGAAAAAATACATTCTAAATTAATGAATTTTACGTCTTTGAAAGTAGAAATTATGAATTTAGAATATATATTTTTATATTTTAGTCACTTTGAGTTCTTTTTGAAGTTTGTGAGGTCAGTTACCGACAATTTTCAATAATACATTTTAAGAATAAGATTTTTAGTTATAATTCTTTTCATAGAAGAAGCTCTTTCAAGATTGAATGTTTACTCCAAAAAAAAAAAAACGTAAATCTAGGAAAAAAGTATGAAACAGTACAGAAAATGAGACTGAAAATCGTGTTTTTTAATCGAAAAACAAAAAAAGAATTCGATATTACCAGGATTCGATCATTAAGTTTAGTTTGAAAATCTAGAAAAAGTCGTAATTCCACTTTAATACGAAACAGTTTAGACATGTGCTATAAGATTTAGAAATTGAGACTGAAAATCACGTCTATTACTCACTTTTGAAAACAAAAGAATTTGATGTTATTAAGAATTCAATTGCTTATTTTTTTTTTAAAGTTTTATTTTTCAAAATGTTTTTTTTTTAGTCCGTAAATCAAAGCAGTTTGGAGATGTGCCATAAGATTCTGAAATTGAGACTGATAATCCCGTCCATTACCCACTTTCGAGAAAAAAAGAATTATGATTGAAGTGCTTATTCATTTTTTAAATGTTTTTTCCCATAAGAACAAAAATTTCAGGAATAAATGCTGAAAATTAAAAAAAATATCCACCTTCGAAAAAAAATTTTAGATTATCAAGATTTGAAATGTTTTTTAAATTGTTATTCTATAAATTAAGGAAAAGTTGTATAATTGTGAAAAATACTAAAATTTTGAAATTTTTTGGAAAAAAGGAATTTGATGTTAACAAGATTTGAAGTGGTTTTTTGTGTTTTCGATATTATTCCAGAAATGCTGGAAAATTTCTAAAATCATCAACAATTTGAGTAATTTGTGTCTAAATTTATAAATAAAAATTGAAAATAATGGAACTCTTGAAAAAGGAATTTGATGTTACCAAGATTCGAGAACTAAACTTGTTGATAGAAAAATAATGGGAATTCAATAATGCTTCATAAATGCAAGAAAAAACATATAATAAAGTGAAGAATATTCGTATTTTCATTAAAAATTTCTAAATAAACACTGAAAACAATGAAAATTCCTAATTTTTGGAAAAAAAGAATTTCATAATAGCAAGATTTGAAGTGATCCTTTGTGTTTTCATTATTATTTTTTGTTAAATTTACAAAGAAAAACTGAAAATAATGAAAATCTTGAAAAAATGAATTTGATGTTACCAAGATTCGAGAACTAAACTATTAACTTTAAATTAAAAGATAGGAAGGAAGTTGTTGATAGGCAAATAATGGGAAAACAATAACAAATGTAATAAATAAATGGAAAATTTCTAAAATCATCAACAATTTGTGTAATTTTTGCGTAAATTTACAAATAAAAACTTTTTTTTTTAAAAAGGAATTTGATGTTACCAAGATTCGAGAACTAAACTAGTAACTTTAAAATAAAAGATAGGAAGGAAGTTTTTGATAGAAAAATAATGGGAATTCAATAATAATTTTGTTTTGCTTCATAAATGCAGGAAGAAAACATATAATAAAGTGAAGAATGATATATGTGAATGAAGAATTTTCATAATTTTATCTGATTTATGAAAACATTTTCCATAAAACTAGAAATATGAATAATTTAGCTTTTAATAAAATATAACAATCTAATCAAGTTATCCAAAAATACCCCCAGTCAGGGTGTTGTCTGATGATGTGATTATGATATCTGTCTGTTATATTCTTGTTGGTTTCTTGTCAAACACCCACGTAAATGTTTTTTCGAGAGAAAAAATGTATAAAAACGACGACATTAATTTCTTTGAAAGAAGGAAACCTAAAGGACCCCCATATATTCCTATGTATATATATATTCTATATAATATATTATATTTTTCTCTTTCATTCTTTATAGTTTTCGTGTTATTCTCTGCAGCAGCAGAGAGCACATAAAAATTCTTTAGAATTTCAAACAAACACAAATTCAAAGAAATACTCAGTTAAATGGGACATTTCCGGTCTTTCGAGCAGATGTTTCTCAGTCTCACTTTATTTTTATGTTTTTATATTATATATTTTATATGACTGACTGGCTAAATGTTTGACTAACTAACTAGTTAGTTAGACTAACTAACAGTCAGTCACTATACTAAATAGAGACTAGAGAGAAGTAAGAAAAGTAATTATTGTAAGTTTGAATTGTAATAGAAGAAGTTGGTCTTAGTTACTTATTAAATCCATACTTGTATTAGTAAGCACTTTGATTTAATTGAAGGATTTGATTGAAGGATCCGGTTGGTTTTTATATTATATTTGTTTAATTTATAGATTTATTTTTGATGGTAATTTAATTGAAGAAAATATGAAATTATTTTGGAAGGCATTTGAAAAAACAAAATGTTTTCTAGATTCTAGTTTCATAGCGTTATAAGAATTTAAAGTGGTCTCATTCATAATTATCCACATTTTCAATACTATGAAATCTTAGATTCGAGAATTTCTATGTTTTTCAAAAGACTTCTTAAAATTATATTTTTTTTAAAGTAAAATAAGAATCTTTTATTTATTTATTTATTTAAAAAATTTGTAATAGTATGTAAATGAAACATACATTTTTCATTNGTAAATGTTCTTAAAGATAGCTTAAACAAATATGACAATTGAAATTGATTGAAGAATTTATCTTTAATTATTACTTTCAATTTGATTATTGTTATTTCTATTTTAAAATTATAAATGAAAAATGTATGTTTCATTTACATACTATTACAAATTTTTGGGGGGGGGGGGGGGGGGGGGGGGGGGGGGGGGGGGGGGGGGGGATATCTTATCAATTTTAAAATGTTATTGTTTTTTTTTTGTATTTGTGAAATAGTTAAACAATAAAATTAATAAAAATTGGTTTTCAGACAAAATCCTTCAAATATTCTCAAATATGATGTATTTTGAAACTTGTAAATTACGAAAATTACAGACAGTGAGCATCCCTGTCAACTTTTAATATTTATAATGTTTTTTCAAGATCAAGATTAAATTTCAATACTTTTTAAAGTAAAAGTTTTCAAAAGTTGTATCAAAATCTGGATAGTAAAAAGTTTCTTTAAAAATATCTATAAAATGTACGTAAAAATGCTTCAATAAATCTCAAATATCATGAAATTTCAAAATAAAAGTCTTTAAATATTGATTTGATTTTCTGAAATTTATAAAACACAGGATAATAGACAAAAACCTTCTGTATTTACTCTCAAATATCATGAAATTTCCAAACTGAAGGTCTGTAAATTTGAAAACCAGAACAAATTTTGAACCTTTTGCACCTGAATTTTTGGAAATGTCTTAAAAACAGGTTAGTTTCTGATTTCATCAATTAAAAAGGAAACCCGTCAATTACTCTCAAATGTCTTGAAATTTAAAA
>HF732218.1:940-12362 GCA_000341915.2 Megaselia scalaris
TTAAAATTCTTAGTCCCTATTTCAGCTTTTTTTTTCTGAGGGTTCTGGTTGTCAATAATGTACTTGTAACTTTGGAGAAGGAAACGGTAGCGTTATGGTCTCGGATATTTGCCCAACTACGCTTTGGAAATCGATTCAGGAAGGGTTAGATATTCTAACCAATTGGACAGGTGAATGCGGCTTGGCATCCATCCGAATAAAACTGATTCTCTTTACCAGGAAGCAAAATAGAAGTCACCATTATTAGGGGATTGAGACTCACTCTGGCAAATGAAGCCAAATATCTTGATGTCATACTCGATAAATTATTCTAGAAAAGGAACTTAGAGAAGAGAGGCAGGAAAGGTCAAGCCGCTTTTATATGTGGAGGATGACCATTGGTAAGACTTGTGGGCTTTCCCTAATGTAAATTTATTGGATTTTAACAGCTATTGTAAAACCTATCTTGTTTTATGGGGTCCTCATGGAATGATGAAATGCTTTATCAGTAAAAGGAAACTGCTCTAGATAGGGTCCAGCGTTCAATAGGTATAGGCATTACAGGGTTGTGAAATCCATTTCGATGGAATTCATTCTTTCAATTCTACAACAGCTAAGTTCGTCTCGGAATATGTAGCAACGAGATCAGCCCTACGGTTATTTTCTATTGGATATAGGAAAAACAAACAATATGACGATTCAAAAGTTCTAGCCAAGTTTTAACTTAAAAGGAATAATATGGATAACTGCACATTAATATCGAATTTTGATAGAAAATTCAACGTTTGGATTCCTTCCTTCTAGAGCCTCCTGGAAAAACAAGAAGAACCTAAATACCTATGGAAATGGTCTCAGATCAAATATATATGGTTTTCAGAGCTTTGGTGAGAATAATCAGATCGGATAATGGATTACAATTTTGCAACCATGATGTTGAACAACCGTTGAAAAGTAGATGTGTTCGACAGAAACAGTTCCCATACTCCACAGTAAAATGGGAGAGATGAAACAGCAGGCATGAGAACAATTATAGAAGGGGATCGTTCTATATTGCCCCCCCTGGACGAAAAAATTTAAGCAAATTTTCATATACTTCTTCTAAAAATGCTCAAAAATTTTTAGCTAGCGCGAGCATATTAGCTTTTTCTTTTCTTAAAATAGCGAATTTTCGCTAAAAATCAAAGGAATCTTCGTTGTATATGCACAAGAAACCCAGGGACTTGGATTTGGATTCTAGTTTGCGAAAGAGTTGAATTTCTACAGATATCGTTTTCAATTATGAACCAGTTTAGCAATCAAGAACCATGATTCTCAAACTGAGGCAAACGATGTCGCTAATATAGACGAAAACCAGATATTGATTAAAAAAGGAAATCAACAAGAAGATCCAGGAACTTCAAGAACATCAAGACGATGAAGAGGTTTGTGTTCAAGAACAAGACAACATCAACTGTCGTCTAAGAAGTTCAAAGCGAGATGTTTTTCATGAATGTTCAGTATTTTGTTGAAAATGGTTTCTAGATATGTACCAACTCCCTTAGAATATATATCTTTGTCTCAGATGCTTCCGATGTCCAAGCACGCTTCTCTACAAGTGAATATGTGTTAAAGATGTGTGATGGTCCTTGGTCTTGGGATTCACATAGACAACGTTCGTATGTTCAGACAACAAATATAATTCAAAGGAATAGAATCTCTTATTTATACTACGGCGTAAAATCTCATAACCATAACCAGCTCAAATTGCCATAATATTCTAAATATAACATAAACAACATAGTAGTTCTATAAATATTTCCATCTCAGTGACCCAAATCACAGATTTTTCTTCAGCATAAACATAAACTATAAGCACTTTTTAATTACAATGTTGTCCGCCCTTAACTGTTTCTATAAAAACACTTCATCAATAAAAATTAAAAACTAAACACAAGAAAAATAACTTCCAAAACGCATAAAACGCTTTTCGATTCCCAAAATAGCTGACATCGATATTATAGAAATTTTAAAATATAAACATTAAACAACGCCAATGGCCAAATATTTGTATAAAGTCAATCCATTAATTAGCTGATGACTGATGATCACAAATGAATCATCCAGGAACGAAGAATCATCAAAAAGATTAATGCATTTTTCTAATAAGAACAAACAATCATTCTGAACATGGCCGCCGGTTTTTTGTCCATGTCTTTGAGTTATGTCATTGTTGGACGATCTTTTTGTTGGAACATTTCAAATATAAATTTAGAAAATATTCGTGGTAAAAGAATAAATTGCAGTTGCCTTGAAAAATTAAATTTCAAGAAAAAGGCAATAAATCCTTTATCTTTAGAAGATAAAAAGCAGTAAGTGTGTTTACCTCCTGTTGACCCTTTGGTTAATTTGAACTCAGTAGCAGCGAGAGTCTCACATAAACTCCAAAGACCTCTTAGAATTTGATACCACATGGGAATCGGGAATCCAGAATCTAAAGAATAAAGAAAGAACCTTTCAATGCATTCACACACTACAGTCGACCGTCGGACTTGAGCTAACGGGGCGCCTTATCGATTTTTTACCATCTTTTCCCGATTAATCATCCAATTCTTTTCTTTTTTACTAACCATTATTTCTTCTCAATTAATTACTACGATTGGAGATCTTTGGAAAGGGTTTAGGTTTTGTTTGAAGGGTTCTGTGAAAGTCGCGCCAGTTCGATAAAATGTGTCTTTATTTTTCTAATGGTCCATAAATCATAATGGAGATGCTTGGAGAAAACACTCAAATAGAAAACCTGGCGTCACTAAGCTAAAGTTGAAGCTGCTGCAAGTTGACAAATTATCTTCACAGTGAGAGATTGCTCTAAGAATATTAAAGTTTTTGGTTGTAGAAAATTGTGCACTACGAAAAGTTTTTGATTGAATTTTGAATATATTAAAATGAATTAAGTAGGTTTTTCTTCTGTTCCCCCCCCCCCCCCCCCCCCCCCCCCCCCCCCCCCCCCCCCCCCCCCCCCCCCCCCCCCCCCCCCCCCCCCCCCCCCCCCCCCCCCCCCCCCAACTTTGTCAACCAAACGGAATCTGCCTGAAGGTTCGTCGCTACAAAAGTAAACTAAGTAAGTAAATTATTATTTGGACGTAATGTAACTTTACCATCACTGAACCTAAACCTTCACATAACATGAGAAACTTAGTCAAAAACAGATTCTGGAAGTAATTCTACCCAAATGTGAAACAAAAAATGTAGTTTCATAAACCATATTTATTAAAATTTACACATTATAATAAACTTAGTCAACATACATAACTTAAATTTTTAACTATTATTTTCACTTTGAATTTCCTCCAATCTCTTCTCCAGCATCATCATGCACTCATCATATGAAGCAATTTCATTCACAGCATCTTCCTTGGCTCTTTTAGCTCTTTCCATAGATTCTGAAGTTTTACTAAGGGAATCCTGAGTTGACTTCAATTCCTTTTCCCAGTCATACAGATCCTTCTCCTGACTCTCAATACGTTTATTGAAACAGGAAAAGTCATTTTCAGCCCGTTTTAATTGGCTTTTTTGAATATTATGAAGTTCATTCTTGATAATATTGAATCTCATCAATGTATCAGAACGAAACATAGCTTCAGCAAATATTGTGTCCAAATCATACGCATCTGACTTCTTTTTACCTTTCCTTTTTTCCTTTTCTGCCACAACTTCTGAGAGCTCACTGGTACAACGCATCTTGGACCAATCTTCACAACCGTCATCCTTTTTCCTGGAAGACTTTTTCTTTGGAGTTCCATTGGTGGATTCTTTACTTTTTTCCTGGCGGTTGATTCTGTCCAAATTGGATTTCCTTTGAGAAATCTGATCTACTTTATCTATTGGTGATAGATTCAACATTCGATGACTGGCTTTATCTATCTCCGTGTTTTCTATGTTATTTTTAGAATTAATTCGATCTAATGGAGATAGACTCTTCTTTCTATGATTTAGTTTTTCTGTATTGCTAATGTCATCTTTACTTCCTGTGAAGCTTCCGATGCTAAGATTCTCTATACTTCTTCCTTGACAAATGGCTAATCGCTCATTCACAGACCTTCTAGCAGGTGAGTCATTCTTAATAAATTCTGTGCTTCCATAAAAAGGTTTTGTCTTTGAATGACGCTTATTTGATGGAGAGTTTGCGATGGGAGATCCTGTATAATATGCCTCAAAATTTCCAGAGTGTCTCTTACGATTCTTATGCTTATTATCAGAAGGAGATCTTTTCTCTCGGAAAAATCTTGGTGGTGATCCTTGGGAATCCATTGGCAAGGCGAATCTGGTCCTTTATCTTCGAAAAATTCTTCGTTCTTTAACGCAGCTATTACGTCGTCTATGGATACAGTACTTTTTCTCTGGCCAGCGAATCTAGGGTGATACTGATGACCTCTTCTCATCTTGTTTGTCGCCAAGCATATAAGCGAATAATAAAAACTGTGATTAGCCGTTGGATTTATAAAACACAATATATATACCTGGAGTTGCGCAAGGATTATTGCAGGTATGTCTGAAATACCTACCAAGAATTGCGGTTATATGCGCCCTTAATTCAGGGAAAAAATGTCAACCCGATTTTTTATTGCTATTCAAGTGGAAATTATATCAGCTGTCATAAATATTTCGTGCGAATTGAATGATGGTTTCCTAATTTTGTTTTCTGACTAATATTCAAATTGGTATATATTTCATAAGTAAAATTATTATTCAGTCTTGAACATAATTTTCTTTTATATTGGAATTACATTGGAAAAAAAAATTAATTCTAATATTCTGAAAATATATTGATTGCCTATGATATTTCTGTTGATGTTCAGATGATCGATATGCTTATCATGGATGTTACAAACCTGATGTGGCATGGATCCTGTAGGCCCCATTCAACATATTGCCGATAGAAGAATGTCAGTTATGGAAACTGACATGGAAGAAGAACTTCTGAGGTCATCAGATGATGAAGAAAAGCAAAGTTTCTCTCAGTCAGCGATGAACAATCGACGTACTCTCGATATTATTACCGAGGGTAAAGAGTCCGTATATGTAGCAGATTAACGCGTCGTCTACTCCAACGAGTGTATCATCTATGAACATTGTACTCCTTCAACTTCTGTGGGCTATGTAAGAAATGTTTCTCGCATGAATATTGGAAGGAACAGGACGTTTACATTAAAAGAGGGGATCTGAAGTCGGCGAGATTCTACATTAAGAAGACTGAGGAGTCAAAATTAGCTGGCAGGAGTGTTACTCTTGATGAAGTTAGCAGATACGAATGACGGTTAGATTTCGTTAAGGTATTTCTCTTCCCTTAGCATCGTCCTCTAACTTCAAATAAAAGGATTCGTTTAAAAGGAACCGTTCTCTTGAAAACGCAGGCCTAGAAATAAAAAATCCCAAGGAGAATACCGGCAGAAGAATCAGTGATCGTCCATCCACTTCTCAATCTAGGAGGATCAGCTACTCATGTCATCGACAAAAGCTAAAATTGAGAGCAATAAAAAAGAAAGATTTGAAGGTGATCCAACGCAAACTCTCAGCAAACTGGATATTTGATATTTATGACAAAGAATCCTGGAATGAAAGTAACAGTCTTTAGACGAAATGAGAAGTTTCGTGCCTACAGAATTGTGGTGTTCGACTTCCAGGCTTCTGTGGTATTCATCAGGTCGAAAATTGTCACTATTGGCGACAATTATTATTGTTCTACTTAGGGACCTACCTTCTATCCCTAAAGTGTATCTACCAATTCCAATAAAGGCTGATGGGATAACATTGTTCTTGAAAGGTAAGAAAAGGCTCTACGTCTCCTTAAAGGTCAATATCTTGATTTCAAATTGGACAAATGGAAAATCCTTAGAGTTGACTTGTATTCCATCGTTATCAACAAAGAGGGTCTTGTGAATCTTGAGAAAAGGAAATATAACATCTTTCTTTAAGGGACATTGTTGTTAAAGTCTCAAAAATGGGCAAGCTGGTGGACGAAGACCGAAATGCAGAAGATGATACGGGAACTGAGCCACGATCGGGTATGGAACAATTGTGATTTTGCATTTATTGAGGAGCCATGGATCAAGAAGAGAGAGCAATAGCTTAGTTTACTTCACACAGTAAACGTAATTAGTCACAGTAACTAACATAAATAACAATTAGTTATTTACCTAAGATACGCGTAAGTTACTAGTAACTTACATGTAACCCATCTACCCCCCCCCCTGTCGGCTGTCCGTGAGCACATGGTATATTTTGTTCTTTGTAGCTCCATCATGTTTGCTTTTGAATCTTGAGGTGTGAGAAGAATGTGCTGCGCACCACCAGATTCTTGTTGCTGAAAAGCTTATCAATCGCATACCGTTGCGGTTGGTTGTGGTATGAAAGCTATGCCTGCCTATTGTTCCCAGATAGATGTTTCACTCCCCACTTGAGCGTCTCCTAATATCAGCTTCATATCATAGGCAGGAAGGCCCCCATAAGCTTGTTCGAGTTGTTGTCCTTCACTTCATCTTAATTGTCTTCAGCACATATTAGGCTGATGTTGTAAAACATAGCTTTTATATGGAGTATACAAAGACACTCGTTGATAGGCTCCCATCGAGTGACACAGTGCCTAGCAAAAATAAAGGTATCACTGGTATTTAGTTTTATCCTCTAACCCACCCTTTCCATTACATCTGATCTCTTGTAAGACTGTGATTTCCGCTTTGTGGGTCTGCAGGATCTTCTTTATGTCTTCAAACCTTCCAGGACTACCAAGGATTCTCACGTTCCAAGACCAGACGTTTGTCTCATAGTCAAATACGTTTCCGTATCGATATCGATGTAATCCATGCCTTTTTTGTATCCGAGGCATAAGAGAGTATATCGAGATGCATAGGTCTTATAGACACAGATTAAGCTTTCGGCAATTGAGATCGATTTTCGAAAGGCTGTGAAATCATCATCTTGCAAGCGAATCCTCCAGAGAAATTGGAGACCGGAATACAGCTGGATATTTTCAGAGCGGAAACTTAAGGCCCACATAAGATGGACCGGTCGAGCACCCAGCACACGATTGTCCTTACTCACCGCCATTGCTGTCATGACCGAATCCTCATGGATATGGTTCATTGATGAACGAATGGTGTTAGGATTCATGGGGATTGGGGATGTAGTGGTTTATTTTATCAGCATAAATCCTAAATTCGGCAAGAGGCAAGTTGGAGTTTTCTCTCCCTGAAAAATGTAGGTACCTGGATAAGATATAACTTCGGATCTCATTCAGCACTTCTCGTGAAGAGAAAGCTGGGCCGTGAAGGTCACTATTCAGTGCCTTTAATTTCCTAAGGAGAGGCCGAATGAGCTTATGCTTTCAGACGGATGTTCTACGAACTGACGATTAAACTGAGTAGCACACTTTTTGTTTTCCATGAAAGATTGGTCATTGAAAATGATTGCTGTACGATTGATGGATGGGGTTTTACCCGAAATGCCACGAATTGTGGTCCATAGTTTCTTCGATCCTAAGGATTCAGGTGGAAAAAAAGGTATAATATTTTTAATCCGACCTTTATGCGTCAGTAGGTAGTGGTAGTAGACACTATTTGTTGTTAACGATGGTGGCAAAGGTATTATAGTGGGAGGAGGAGGAATGGGATGAAGCAATCGGAGATGCAAAGGGAGTCAAATCAGATATGAATCAGAAGAAGAGGAAGCTGCGACAAGGCAACAACTTGCTACAAAGGTGTTGTTGTAGCTCTTTAGGTCCCTTAGACCCGAACATGATTGGAAATGACAGCAATTGCAACGAACTGAAGCATGTGTCTTCCGTATCTGCTTAGGACTTGCGTTTAACTCGATTCCGGTCATAAATAAAAGCAAGGAGAGAAGAGAAGCCGGTGAAAAGCTCTACAAAGCAAAAAAAAAACAAAGATGTATTGTGAAAAGATGGATAGGGTGAAATAAGGACAGTCTGAAAGTACCAAACATACCTGGTTCCGGGTTGTCGATCCTTGATTTAAGCTCCTGACGGGCTGCAGAGTCTCTCCGGTACATAGAACTGATCTGTTCGTAGTGTACACGTAAATTACATAAGTAATTACTTGCTTTCATACACAATTTCAGTTATTTACCTAAATTACGTAATTTACGGACGTTAATTACATGTAGATAACGTAAGTAATTAACTAAATATTTCGCTTTGCCCATCCGTGGTGTCCATCGTTGTGTGAGGGACCCCTAGCAATGTTCATAAATCTATTTCAATTTGCAGTTTCAATATCAGAAGATATTATAAGAAAACAAATAATATTTCTATGAGTGCATAATTTAGAATCAACTTTAAAGAGGTGGATAAATAATGATCACCAATGGTTAAAGTTATTAATATAACATGTTGGTTGTTCTTGTTGGATGTCAGGTCCGTGTCGAATGGTCTGTGCGGTCCATCCATTAGAATGTGGGATGGGAAAGCTAGAATTCCTGATATCTATCTGTCCTTTTGGTCTTATGGGAATGCATTTCCTCCACAACTAACAACTATTTCATTTCTTGGGACCAGCAAGTCGATTCATTTCATTAAAAAATACAAAAAAAAAAACAGAATAAATAAATAAAAAACAGAAGATGATAAATGACCTAATGCCAAAATGACAAATTATAACACTTCTTTTCTAACATATTCATGAGATGATGCGACTTATGGTTTCCTCAAATGCTCTTATGAAGTTTGGGACGATATGAAGCTATGGCATCCAGGCCAGGCAAGCAAGGCATGGAAAATTATGGAACTGAGCAGAACAGAACAGTTCAGAATCTTTACAATAGATCCAAAGCAAAATGTAACCGAAAAGCAACATAAGAAGACAAATTGGGAGCTCATCTCCATTTTTTGTTTGGATATTTATTCTCTTATGAAATCGTTTTTACATGTTTTGCTTTTTTGATTTATTTGATGAGATTGTAATAAATTTATTATATTATTTTTAGGAAATTATATTATATATTTTATACATTTGTTTTGTTGACTTTTCTCATTCATACATACATTTATTTTATTTTACCTTTGAGTATGTTTTATTTTATTATTTTTAGAATGGTTTTTGTCGGATGATGATTATAATGATTTTCCAGCATGTGCATCAGGTTTCTCTCCGACTTGGATTTTTGGATGAAGTATCTTTTCTTCAAATTATTAGTTTTAAATATACAAAGTTTACATTTTTAAAGTTTTCTTATTCACTTTACAACTTCTAGGTCCAAGGATCTTATTAATAAGAGATCGAACAGAATAACGTCACCAGGATTCCAGTGAGTAGAAGATTTAGCACAGGGATGGGCACTGTCAGTAATTTACGTAATTTACAAAGCGTAATTTACACGTGAATTACGTAAATAATTAACAAGTACAACTAAAAGTTTTTAGTTATTTATGTAAATTACGTAATTTACATGTAACTTACGTAAGTAATTAACCAAATACTTCGCTTTGCCGTAGTCGACCGCCGTCGCAAACGTTTTTGTTCACTATCACGACTCTTGGTGGAAAAATGCATCTTTCTGATGGTTCTTCCAGACCTACGGAATGTCTTGTTATTGCTCTTAGTGGGAAAATGGTTCATTCAGACTAACTGTTTGACTTGTCACGATACTTGCTGAGATGGTTCTTCCAGACCCACTGTCGGTATTGTCAAGACTCTTGGTGGGAAGATGCTTCTGTAAGTCTCACTGTCTGACTTGTCAAGACCTTGCTGAGATGGTTCTTTCGGTTCAGAAAGTATGTCCTTTCACAATCATAGTCTCTCATATTGGTTGATCCTTCGAATGTCATTTGTTTCATAGTTACTATTTGTCACACTATTTGTCACTGTCAGAACAATATTTTTCCATTGACTGTCAACTCTTGTTCTTCTGAAACTCTTGTTCTTAGACGGTCAGAGTCTCACTTTGGGCTACTATTAGAAGAAAGTTTATTGTTGGTCAGTCACGTTGTCACTGTCGGCCATTGTCAGAAAAAAATTGTTCATAGACCTTCTCACCTCTTGCGAATGTCAGACAAATCTTCTTTTAGAAGAACAGCAGCCCATAATTAGGAGTGTCGTCAGCCAAATTAGGACAGTTACTGACGAAGGGCAAACCTTCTTCTGACATTGACAAATAGTGTGCATGAAACTGTTGAATATCAGGTATCATGGAACAGTCGTTTAAAGAGAGGCACTCGAAGGAAGTACGAAGTTGACTGTCGAAGGACCAGTTTTCTTGTAACAGTGGTCAAGAATGACTGTCGAAGAATTAAGTTCTTTTCAACAGTTCCAATTAGAGACAAGGTTCGCCGAAGGAAAATTTTTGCTCTGATAATCGCAATAGTGACAAAGTAACTGCCGAAGAGTAAGATTTCTTCAGATAGTTCCCAATAATGAGATAGTGCCTGCTGATGACAAACTTTCCTGTAAGGACAAATATTCTGTGACTGTCAGCTTTAACAACACATTTAATATTTCTGACCCTTCAGCCCAAATTGTAATGTCGTCAGTCCTCAGAACAAAAACAATCAATCCGTCCTCAAACTAACTATGTTACTTCGACGCCAAATACCTATGACAGCTTTTAGAATAAGCACCTAAGGCATAGCTCAAATCAAATCATATTCTCCTGTCCCAAAGAATCGATCTGTATCAAATCTCAAACCTATTACCGAAATCTAACTAAATCTTGTTCTTCTGCCAAAGAAAAAAAAGCACATATAACAGTTATCAAACGATGTCTGGTATTTCCATCCTAAGAAACGTCTTATCACACTCATCAAACGATATCTGGTACCTTCTGGTGCTCCTGCCCAAAAGAACTGATCTATGACAGTTCTCAAGACAAATCTAATACTTAAGCCCTACAAATTCTACCCTTGATAGTCCTCAAACTAAATGTTGGACCTCGCCAAAGACCTATTACAATATGAGAATAAATCATGTACATCTTCCACGAAGAAACGACAGAACTTAAACTTGTACTTCTATCAAAAGGAGTAACCTATGAATGATCTCGATACAAGCTTTGTACTTATGCCTCAAAAAAGCGGCGTATGACAGTCATCAATCTACATCATCAATCTACATTTGGATCAAATAAGCAGTCTTTGACAGAACTGTAACTAAATCATGTACTTCTGTCCCCAAAAAAGCACCTATGATATTTATAAAAGGGTATCTGGTACTTCCGCCCTAAGAAGTATTCTGGCAGCCATCAAACGATATCTGGTACATCTGCCTCAAAAAACTTATCTTGTTCTCAAAACAAGTTTAATACTAAAGCTCTAGAAAATATACATAGAGTGCTCAAACTAAATATTGGACCTCGGTCCCAATGTTCTATTACAGCCTTTAAAAGAAACCATATAGAAAGAAACGACAGAACTTAAACGAAATCTTGTAGTTCTACCAAAAGGAGCGACCTATGAAAG
>HF732307.1:22760-33900 GCA_000341915.2 Megaselia scalaris
CCCCCCCCCCCCCCCCCCCCCCCCCCTCTCTTTCCTCCTTAGACAGATTTGGTCTCTCTACAGATGGTGCAACATCTGAGGTCGACGCCACGAAACTAATTACTTACGTAATGTACATGTAATTTACGTCCGTAAATTCCGTAATTTACGTAAAGAACTTATATTTTGTACTAAAGAAGTTAATTACCTACGTAATTTACGTGTAAATTACACTTGTAAATTACAGACTGTGCCCATTTCTGGTTCGATTCCTGTGACATCTCTCCGCTACTCCAGATATTTGTTAGGATTTGAATGAATATACTATTGTGGACATATGGGAGTTTTTAATGGGTCAGCAAATATTCGCAAGAAGTTTGCAGACCAAGTTTCTGAAGACCGGAAATTTGGGTTGCCACTGTACGAGTTGTTTTTTTAGCGTGGAGCGAAGATGAGTCTATATAGAATGACATCCTATCATAGATGGGCAGCATAAGTAAGTTACTAGTAATTTACGCGTAACTTACGTACGTAACTAATGGTTATTAACGTTAGCTACTGTAACTAATTACTTTTTATGTGTAAAGTTAGTCATTTCTAATTTTTGTTTTATTTTTTTATTAAATTTTTATTTATATTGTTTTATTAATTAGCGTTTATGAATTTTACAAAATAAATAAATTAAATTTATGTAGAAAACTTTATCAGAATCGCTGTTAACTTCACGAATTAGTTACGCTTAGTTACATTAATTACACGTAAGTTACGCAACTTACAGTAGGTAACTAATGCAAATATACTTTTTGCCCATCTATGCATCCTATGAAAGAAGTGCGTTCTGGCCTTTTAGAAGGAGCGCGGTGACCTGATTTTTAAGAGCGGAGCAAAGCGAAGGCTTTATAGAATAAAATTTTAGTCTCTATTTAATGCTATAATATATTATAAAATATTATAATTCATTCATTTAATAAATAAATAAAAACATTAGAAATGTCTAAGTTCACAAGATAAAAGTATTAAGTTGTAACTAAGGTAAATAACCATTAGTTAGCTACACATAAGATACATAGGTAGAAAAGTATATCGAAAATGTAATTCTATAAGTATTTTAATTTGTAATATCTTATTTTTCTGTCAAAAATAATACACATTATATATATATATATAAAATGATTAAATAAAAAACAAATATTTTGATTACTTATTATTTTACCCCCCCCCCAAACTTCAGTTATTTACGTAAACTACGTAATTTACGGACGTAAATTTCATGTAAATAACGTAAGTAATTAACAAAATACTTCACTTTGCCCATCCATGAAAACATCCTAAAAGTGCATTTTAAATGTCATATTTCTATAAACAATTTTTTTATATAATTATATTTTTTGTATATAAATATACATTTAATTGTACATATTCTTAAAATTAATTAATTTATAAAATAAATTCTTTCAAAAAAACAATTTTGAAAAGTTTTAAAAATAAATAAAGTATTTCAAATTTACCGCGCTCAAATTGCCGGCTAAAGCGAATCGTCGACATCTGGCGAACAAAATTTCTACACTTTTTGTACCAAATATGCGTTAACTTCATTCTACTCAAACACCAACTATCTTCATTACTATGTAACTTCATGTTATTAAGAGTGAGGAAGAAGAGAGATACTTGGAAAAGTGTAAGAGGGAGAGAGATAAATTTACACAAATTATTTATATTTCCCCCCAAATCGTGTTTCGTTGTGTTATTAAATTTTGCGGTTCAAAAGCAGAAAAAAATATTTTTTTGAACAAAATCTTTGATTTGAGTGCATTATTTCTGCAAAAATGGAAAAAAGAATTCAGCTTGAAAGACGCGGAAGGAAGGAAGCTCAGGTAAGACGCAGCAAATGTCCTGTAATATTGTTTTATTACTTTTTTGTGTTTTCTGATATGTCGTTTCCCCGAAATGCAATCGAATCGATATGTTCTGAAGAATTGGTTTTGCGAACTAGAATCGAAAACAATCAAAATCAGTGTGAACAGACAGGGTTGGGGTAAAAATGGGAGCTGGAATCGTGTTAAATCTTTGTCCATAAATTTGAGATTACCTAAAATGTCCCGAAATTTTATGGAAAATTGAAGCGGCAAAGCTGAAGCTTGGCTAGTTTCTTTAAACAGATGGCGACGCAATTTTGCCACATCCGCGGGAATTCCTGCGTCTTAGATTGCTCTTTTTTCTTTCTGTTCTGTTGCTTTTTGTGAAGAAAAAAAAATTGAAATGAAAAATGGAGGATCCCACGAAATATTAAAAAAAAAACTATTTTTTTTATTAATATTAATATTTTTTCTGAATTGTAGATCACAGAATTGAACCTGGATAATTGTAAGAGCACACATATTGTGGGCTTATCTGATGAATACACAGCATTGGAAACATTGAGCCTTATCAATGTGGGTTTGACGACGCTTAAAGGTTTTCCAAAACTACCCAAGCTCAAGACCTTGGAATTGTCTGATAACAGGTTGGTATACATTTTAATACTTTATGAAATCATTTATAATTTTTAATTTTTTTTTTCTTAATTACTTTTTTTTAATTTTTTAATAATTTTTTGGAATATATTTTTGATTTCTTGCTTTTTATTATTTATTTCTTCCATTAAGTTTAATATTTTAATGGTTTAAAGCTTAAAAAACAATCATTTTATTCTCTTTCGAGATGTTAAAAAGCTGTATTTGAAGATTTCCAACATTTCTGAATATGAATTTAAACAACTTGTTTTAACTAAGATTTCTATTGAGTGAAATTTAATACTTTCTGATTATAAATTTATTATAATGGTTCCACATTTATTCTCATAAAATGTAATGAAACTCCGAAAAAAGTTAGAAAATTATAGCCTTATAGCAATAGAGCAACGCAGTTCTTGTATTCAACAAATATGTATATAAAACAATTACTGAATAAGAAACAAAATAAATCGTTGTCTGTTGCATCCGTCTCCTAAGGCCTCTAAAATCTTTTGTTTCCCTCTTGGTTTAAGGCACTATTGCCGTAAAACACTTAAATTGTTAAAGCTCACAATTATGGTTAAAGAGAAAGTTCAAGTCATCTTAATAGATAGAGCTTATGTCTTGTGTGCTAAATTAGAACGTCGAAGTCACACTGCCATCAATAATTATTTGTATCGGAGAGTCCATAGCTTTGCGAGCTGAGTTCCAGCACTCAAAATTGTCTTCCATCAATTGAATTTTTCGAACAGTGAGTAAACCCAATAGGCGGATCTTGTCCCTCCCTTCAAAAGCGCTATTTGAGTTACATTCAATTTATCTCACAATAAATTGAGTGATAAAACTGCTCCACTCAATAAGTTAAGCTGAGTACATCCCATAATACTTTCAGTCAGCTATGATCGGTTCTGTCGCTTAGGAAAGGGAAGTAAACACTTCTGAAATAGTATGAAGAAAGGAAAAATACCTTCTATTCTTCCCTGAATCAAATTTGATTGTTCGTTACATGACAATATTAAAAAAAAAATATGCAAAAATTGGAATATTTGCATATTTTTTTTTTAATAAAAATTCTTTTGTATTTTATATAAAATTACACTATACGAAATTTGATATAAATTCAAATACAAAAAATATTTTAAATAATATTTTTAAATGTTAGCTCGTTTGACTTACAAACTTCTTTATTTTATAAATTTCAAAAAGACTATTTTTCAAGATTTACATTGTCTATCTACAACTCTTTCATTTAGTTTCAAAATTCTCAGTTCTATACAATAAACCCAATGAATTAAAATATTTTGTAATTGAATTTAAAATTTATATAAATTATTACTTCAATTTTAAAACAAAGAATAATTTCCATTTCGACTGTTTCACAACTTTAAAAAATATATAAATCTTCTAGAATATCAAATGGTCTGAATTATCTGGAAACCAGCCCGAATTTGGTGTACTTGAATCTGTCAGGCAACAAAATCAAGGATTTGGTGAGTTGAAACCGTTGGAATCATTCAAAAACTTGAGTGTTTTGGATTTGTTCAACAATGAAGCTACTTCTGTTGAAAACTACAGAGAGAAAATCTTCGCCATGCTTCCTTCTCTTAAGTATTTGGACGGATTTGATTGCAATGACGTTGAAGCACCTTCAGAGGGTGACGATGACGACGATGAAGAAGCCAACGGTGCAGAATCAGACGATGGAGATGGTGAGTTTATATTTTCTCATTCATAATAAATAATAAAAAATAAATTAAATTAAAAACCACTTTTTTATAAGAATTATGTTTTGAAAATGGTAAAAACCACAATATTAAAACTAAATAGTTTCTTAACATTTGATTTTTAATCTAAAATTGTTGCGGTTTGCCACAATATACAAACAATAAAAAGTTTTGTTATATTATGACGATTTTAAATTACAAAAATAAATTTATAATCTTAAAGTAACATAAATAATAATTATAAAATTATTCTTAATAAAAAACAGTTTATAAACAATCTTGAAAAAATATTTTAATTTTCTAAAATTTGTTTTTTAGATTCTGATGATTATTATTCAGAGGAAGGAGATAATGGAGAGATGTCTTTGGCTCAAGTAAGTTAAAACACATAATATAAAAATCCTTTAAAAATATCAAAATATTTTTCCAAAGGTATATAAAGATGATCTTGACGATGATAGTTCTGACTATGAAGTCGGCGAAGAGGAAGCTGAAGATGAGGAAATTGATGACGAGGAAGATGAAGAAAATGGTGTAGATGATAAGAACACATCCACATCAACTGCTGAAGGTAACTACTTGAAAATTTCTTTAAAAATCAACAATAAATTTTAAAATTGTAATTCCAGAACCATCTCAACAGGCTCGAGGAAAGAAAAGAAAGCATGACGGATAAGGTGTGTTACGTAGAGAAAAGAATGAAAATTTGTATTTACATTGCATATACAGAAAGAAATTTCTCACCATTTATTATTTTTTATGAAAAAAAGTAAAAACAAAAAAATTAAGAAAAAATACAACAAAAAATATTGAAAAGAAAACAAAAAACAACACAACACTCGAGAATTCTAATTTCATCTAACTTATATTTTTTTAAATTAAATATATATTTTTCCCCGCCCCCAGAGAATTTCAAAATTTATGATATTTTTAAGGAAATATTCGTTTTCGCGTACAACTTTCAATTGTTCATTTGTAATCTTTAAAAAATAAAAATTCTTTGAAAAATAATTGTGTTTTCAAGAGTTTTTGAAATACGCAGGTTCATTTACTTTTGGAGGGAATATTTTAGGGGTTAATAGATTTTTTTTGTTATGAAAAGAAGCTTTTAAATTTAGTTCTAGTATTTAAAATAAATGTTTAATCTTTATGATTTTAAAGTAGATATATTAAATTAATCTAAATTTCATTATTAAATTGATTTACTCGTAAAAACAGAACCACATAGTATGGGTATGCGAAAGCCTCGCAAGTCCCACGGATGACGAGACCAAGAATATAATAGATCGAAAAAGACATTCTCTATCAAAGAATCCTCCAAAAGAAAACCAGACCACACTAATATCACGTCCTCCAATAAAGTCTTTGGCAAATCAAAAGAAGCGTCGAATTTTATTCCAGATATTATAACAACGAAGAACATACTACGCCGACAAGAACTGAAGCGGACAAAGCTATTAAACGCCTTAAAAATATCAAGACCGCAGGCACAGATGGCAACCCTGCAGCAGCAGTTATCGGGATCAGCTTTAAGCAGTGAATTCCATCAAATTTCCGAGAAATTAGTTTACTAAACGTCGCATACAAAATTTACGCATTGTTGGATCATACCAATGTGGTTTCATGACTGGAAAATCCACATCGACCAACTTTTCACGCTCAGGCAGATCCTTGAGAAGACCCAAGAACACCAGGTCGAAATGCATAACCTCTTCATAGATTTTATGCTAATCCAACGAGAGATGAGCTATACCGTGCAATGAACCATTTAGTCATTCCAAAGAAGATCATCAGACTATGCCAAATGGCGCACGGAACACCTGGAGTTGTGTAAGAGCTGCAAACGGAATCTCAGCAAGTTGTCATGTTAATTTCCAACATCCTGCTGGAGATGATCAACACCACGATTATCATCTTCAACAAGTCATTGATAGGACAAAAGAAGATGTCCGAACTGCCTTTGAGGTTCTGGAAAATGAAGACAAGTCGAGAGAATTGTATGTAAATGGAAGAAAACACAAATACATGCTGTCCAACAGGAATTATACTAATTATTTTCTTGGGTCCTAATTGATGTCTATACAGTCTCAATAGACTTCTATGATCTAAACAAGTTTCTAGAAAGATCAAGGTCAGACTATAACACCAGTTCGAGTGTTGGAGCTTGACTCCGCTTGTGAGAGGAAGATGCTCTGAGTCACTTTTGGGGCGGTTTGTATTGATGGAGAATGGAGAGTAACAGCAAGAATATACAGTCCGTAATTAAACTAATTTACATAAGTAATTAACTAATTAAGTTACTCAATTTGAATGTATGTTTTGTAAAATATGTAAGTATATGGAAAATTATGTACTAAAAGCAAATATTCTAGTACTAGAACTTTATATTTTTAAAAAATTGTGATTTTTATTTAAGCAAACTCAAGTGCTCTTGAACTTGATGAAAACAGAATTCCAAAAACACAATAAAATTTAATAAATATTTTATAGCAACAAGTAACATAATATATGTAAACATACTCAAATGCATTTTTAGAATTATTTACTTTTTAAATAAAATTTGCGATTTTTCACATTTTTAATAAAATTTAAATTATAGAAATAAATAAATCTAAAAATATTTTGCAAAATTTCAAATATTTTTAATTCAAATAGTAAACAAATCATACGTTTCTTTATTTATAAATTTCTAATCAGCGATTATCAAAATTAACCTTAAAATATGAACCATTACCCTCAATCACCCACGAATCGAATGAAACCATCGGAATCTACAAAATTGAAACAGGTCAAGATAAGAGTTAAGTGCTTTTATATGCCATAGAACAAATCATCCACCCTACAAACATTCCGATTAGTATATTGAACACCTCGTTCCAAAATTAAACAAAAAAAAATAATGTATAAAAATAAAATATTAAAAAACTATATTGATAGAGAAGAAAAAAGATAAGAGCATGGATTATCACCGAGCTCGAAAACTACGTCATCATTTACGAAACAAGCACTCAATTCCGGGCCTTCATTCCCAGCCTAACAACAACAAATTAATGTCAAATTAATTAAAAATCAAACTTTCGAAATTCCCTCAAAATTTGCTCAAAGTCAGCTCAAAAACTCACCATTGATCTGAAGATCTATGAATCCCGGTGCAATAATGGCATTTTTGCAATCGATTTTCACTGACGAAGTTTGCTTTTCATCGAAAAACACCTTTTCTGGGTCGATGATCTTCCCACTCCGAACCCACAGATCTTCCTGGACGATTCTGTGATTCCGAAGAATTCGACAATTGACAAATTGTTGCAGTTCCCAGCAATAAACCATTGTGAAAATGTTGCACGGTGCGGTGCAATGTAAATGAGAAAATAAATCGAAAAGCTCAAAACTCAGCGACGACAAGCAAAAATTATGCGTTTGACTTGCGAAGACAAAACTTTCAGAGTAAACTAAACAAAAAAATGTGAATAAAACAACAAAAATAATGAAATAAATAATAAAATAAAAGTTTGAAAGCTCTCCGAAATATACACTTTGTATGCTTTTTTTTTTATTATAACATAAAGTTTTTTTTTTTCGAATCGCAGACACAAAAAAGACACTTGTTGTTCCTTTTACTTCCATATGAAAGCTTTTTATGGATGCGATTTCAATATTATCTTTATTAATTTATAATAAATCAAATTAAATTTCTATAATTAAAAGGCTCGCGGTTATTAATTCTAATTTATTGTTTATGATTCTTTGTTTGGGAATTTCAAGTATTTTAATTTGTGTGATAATAAATTATATTTGTTTATAAGGTAGGTTAGAATGAGCAATTTTTTGAAAATATAAATTAAGTTTTCTTTTTAATAAGTTAATTAAATTAAAGGTTAAAAACTTTTTTCAATTTAATATGCTATTGCATGGAGTAGTATTTAATTACCTATGTAATTTACATATAATTTACTTTTGTAACTTAAGTAATTTATGTAAATAACGACGATTGATAGATTGTAAGATTCCAGTGATTTACAAACAAATATTTTTCCAATTTACTGTGACATCATTATTTAATTGATAAACTAATGGCATATGATGTGACTTATGATAATTAATTGAAACGGTGAATTGTATGAATTAAAAATGTGACTGTGACATGTGATTGTGACTTTCCTCGATAGTTGTTTTGTGAATAGTGCAAATGATGATCTTATTCCTTTCGTTTGATATTGTTTATGCATTCCAGATAAAGACTAGCAGCTGATGGAGGTCATCTATGAAATTTATGCCTGCTACTTTGAGAAATTCTGCTGGGATGCTATCAAAATCAGCTCTTTTGTTGTTCTTGAGTCTCTGGATTGCATTTCGAACTTCTTCTATTGTTGGTGATGATACCACTTCTTTGAAATTGAAGACATGCTGTTTTCTTGAGCTGGTCATTTTATTTTTCCTATCATACTAATCATCCAAATTTTACTAGCGTCTCACTGTGACCGATGCATTCCATCGCCACAGAAGTTATGACATCTACATATGACATAGTGGTTTTCAAATCTGTGTGAATAGTTTCTAGCTTTTCACTTCTACTTGTCTCTATATTGAACTTTTCAGTCAGAATTTATGTCTGTACCTCTCTTTGATACATTCAGGAGTGCCTTCTGTCGCATAAAACATGGTTGGTTGGGGACGGTCTACTCAAGCACCCTAAGTAGAAAACAATTGAATTTAGATTGAAATCCTTTTTGATCCGCCTAAAATTGCATGACTACTGCTATTAGCTTAAACCCCATAACAGCGTTACAACCATTTAGAAGCAAGTATGAAATCCACCTTTTTCTTAATGTCAATTTGCTTTAGCTCCAGACATTGCCACCAAACTGCAGAGCCATAAGAAGAATTGGTCTGATAATTGGCGTGTACATCCAGATAATCATCTTCGGGAATAGTCCCCACGAATTACCAAATGTCTTCCTGCATGTATAAAATATGGTCCATTTTTTTTCGTAACTCCGTCTGGTGAAAGCCTTTTTTCTTCGCGGATGTTGAGTCTTATGCCATGTGTTACTTTATATGTCAATTCTTCCTAAGATAATGCTGATGTTATAAAATCTACCTTTAGTCGAATGCAACAAAGCATTTCATTTGCAGGCTCCCTTTGGGTAACAGCGTTGCATTGTCCATTGCTTATCTAGGTCGGTGTCCGTTTTTGTTAAGCCTTTTTTTTCTTTGTCTCCCTGCCGTGGTCTCCATGATCGGGGATCAAATTATATTTTCATTATAGTCTCATTTTGTTTTATAACCTGTTTTACAAAAAATATTTAAAAAAAAAGACTTAACAAAATAATTTCTGAAAATAAATTAAAAAATATATATAAAAACACAATAAATTTCCTAAAAATGTCATCTTAAATTTTATTTATAATATATAAATTTTTCAAATTACAATGAGAAAATATTTAAAAGTGATTTCAAAATCTCCTTTTCAATTTTAAAATACACCCGTTTCGAATAAAAATAAAATAATAATATTGAAATAGAGTTGTTTGTGAAAAACAGTAAAAAAGGAACAAACTGTATCAAAAACAACTGTGGTGGTCGGTAATTATCAAATTAGAATTGTTTGATGTTTTCAAGAAATACCTGCTACAAAATCGAAACCGTTTGTTTGGTTTGGCTAGTAAAAATGAATCAAATATATCTTGTAAGTCTAAAAAATCTAAAAATTGTGTCCCAATAACTAGTTTGCAGGTACTTCCTATACTCTATAAACATCACCTAAAGCCGTTTCAAACGAAACTGGTTCATTTTGGGGTTCTGGGCTAGGTGGGTCCATCCGCAAACTCGCCAAACTAGGTTCTCTAGGAGTACGTCTACCACCGCGTCCCTTTTTTACCGTAACACTATTGAAATTACCACACCACCGGAACTGTTTCTAGAACTGCTCTTTCTTGACGATTCGCCGACGCCTTGCATCTGAGCCAATGCCTTTTTTCCTGGACGCCGCTTTCGTCGTTTTTTGTTACCATACCTTGGGTCATAGTCATATTCATCATCGGCTGGAGACTTTGGTTCCTCCAAAGAATCTATGTCATTTACGTCTACGTCATCATAGTACCATTCCTCTTTCATTGGTGTAGTTTGTTGCTGTTGCTGCTGCAATTGTTGCAGTTGTTGATTGCTGTTACTGTCTGAAGTATTGTCTCCAGTTCCACCCAAAGAAGTTTCCTCGAACAAGGATCCATTGAAATCATCTGAAGGACCAGCGTGGTGTGAAATTATGGCTTCACTAGACTCTTTCTTAAATGTTTGAAATGGTCTTTCAATATGTCGTTTGCTGGAAGATAAATTGAATTTTATTATATATATTTTGAACATAAATTGAAAAAATCAGGATATTTGAAAATGTTTTTAATTTAAAAAAAAAGTGTGTAAAAAAACAAAAAAAATTGGAAAACAGAGACATTTCTCGTAATTTGAATTTCCTAACAGAAAAAGCTGGACTCAATTTGCTGTGACTGTCTGGGAAGAAATTAGGACTTCTTTTAAACATTTTTTTATACATTTAATAAAACTGTACATTTCAGAAAAATGAGAATGAAAAAACTCTTAAATATAATAGATGGGAATTGTAATTTTAAAATCTTTAATTTGAAACTTCGATTTTTTTTACTAAGGTTTTTTAGAATTTTGAAATATTCCCGTTTGATATTTTTATTGATTTTTTTATTTTCTCAATATTAAAATTTAAAAAAGAAAATCATTGGAGGACAACGATGGGGAATTGATTATGCTAAATAATAAGAAGTCAGAAAATTTAAGTTATTTTTTAAGTTGCTTATCCTATATCAGGCCTTCCACCCGATTTTTAACTCTCAAGTGTTTGAGATGCTTGAGACTTTTTTCGTCGATTTTGCTTGACCCCCCCCCCCCCCCCCCCCCCCCCCCCCCCCCCCCCCCCCC
>HF732374.1:1246-14815 GCA_000341915.2 Megaselia scalaris
CTCTGTTAGAGAGTAACAGCAAAGGGACCGTAACACCTGGAAGCAGTATTGTTGTTAGCTGGATTCTGGATTCGTCAGAATAAAAGTAAAAAAGTAAGTAGTAGTAATAAGAGAAATATTTTTATGCAGAATATTCCTATACCTATTCATATTTTATTGGTCTGGGATGATAATTTTATGCCAGGGGTTGTTCTAGAGTTAAGTATGCCTTGATGTCCCTTTTCAAAACCTACGTTATATGTTTTCGTAGAAATGAGTCTAGAAGCACTAATGCAAGCTAACTTTTCAGATGCAGTTCGAAGGGCATGATATTCAACATAACTTTCAGTGACGCCTGAGGTTTTGATTTCATAGCTCGAAATACCTCCTTCCTATCTAGTTTTGGCAGAGCAAAATTACGTATTTTATACCTTTTGCTTCCATATCTTACAGACTGTACTACATCTATTAATGCTGTTAAAGAATGCTCAAGGATGTTTATACTGTCTTCTATATATCGAACTATTATGTGTAACGCAGCTTCATTATATTTACCTTTACAATATACGTGCTGAGATCGCAACATTATCGCCGGATCTAGTCCCAATTTGTCTAGTGTCTTAAGAAGAGAAGAAGTGATACTAATCGGACGATAGTTTTTAGCCGTACCAGTACCACGTCGCTGTTACTTCCAAAGATTGCTGAATGAATGCTGGGAAAATATTATCAGGACATGTGATCAAAAAGCCTGAAAAGTGTTCACCGCCCATTTTATTCCTTCTCGTGTAACTATTGCATTTATATTAGCTGAAAAATTCTGATTAGTAATTGTCATTATTTTTACTTTCAGAAGAATCTGAGAAGCCCGGGTTCATTCTCGGATCGAATCCGTCCATGATCCACTTTCCTTTTTGATATAACTCGGAGGATTTCTTTCTTTCATATAGTAAAGAAGCCGCAAGACTTGGTTTCGCAATTTTCTTTAATTTACTTTTCAAATTATGAACAAACTTGACCGATTCAGATATGGATCTGGTTTTGTTTTAGGACTACCAGGTAACGGGCATGACTTGACATACGCAAGTCAACAGCCTTATTAGATGCCCACAATTTATATTGCCCTTGATGGGACAATGAAGTGATATACTCCAGAATTAATGTAGAAAAAAATCATAAATCCAAATATTTTAACAGCCCCAAAGGAACCCACAAAAATAAAAATACAGGTTAAAAGTTTTAATATAATACCTATAATGATTCACGTATCTTCTTCATCATTCAATTATCATTATTGACAATGCAAAATTAAAAAATTTATACAAATCTCGTCGTTTTGCATGTTCCTTTAAAATAATAAATTAAAACTAATTTCTCAGAGGTACACAACTCTAACATTCTCAAAAAAAATCTATTCAAATTAAACTTGGAGAAAACAAATACAAAAGAAACTTAGAATCCGCGGTTAAAACAGTCGGGAACATCTTAAATTTTTAGTCTATTTTCACATTTGAATAGATTTTCCGGACGAAGAAACTGGTTCCAATGTACCCCACTGTACCACATATAATTCCAAGGGCTCCACTGAACAAAGCCATGTATCCAAAGTAGAATGTCGTCTGGAAAAGTCCATACATTCTGAAAAAAAAAATTTTTTTATTAAAATATATACAATATTATTTTAATTAAATGTTGATAATTAGAAAAAAAAACAAATTTGAATATAAAAAATAAATAAACCCCCCCCCCATCTATTCATTAATTTTGTACACTAGATTTTATATCTTTTAAATTAATTTGACAATAAATGAAATGAAATGAAATGAAAATGAAAAACGATAATATTAAAATTTAAATACATAATGAAAATAAAAAAAAATCATTCAAATACTCGTACCTTTTATTATTGTTGCAAATATTTTGAGAAAATAAAAATAAAATATTTTTAACTAAAATTCAAAATAACTGTCATTTCCATAAAATCAAAAATTATTTTTGCCAAGTGGCGCCATCTACTTTTCACATCTTCTTCTTACTTTGCGGAAAAGATTGCCTTTAAATCCGAGAAGAACACTTCTCTACAGTAGACGTGTAAATAAAATTGCAAATAAAACATAAATTTTCAGCTCGGAAAACTTAAGAAATGAATAAAATTTGATTAGAAAATATTAGAATTTAATGAAAAAATGAAATTTGTCCACGTTTTTGCGATTTCTTTGTTGGTAATTTCCGTGGTTTCGGATGAGCACACGCATTTAGTAAGTTTGTTTGATTTTTCTCCAGAATATTTTGTCATTTGGAAAATATTCTAAAATTCCCAAATTTCCAGTACACGGACAAGGAGGAGGTGGGCTTTGGATGAACACGGTCGGACCTTATCACAACCGACAAGAAACCTATGCCTACTTTTCCCTGCCCTTCTGTTCCGGTCCCAAGGACCGAATTTCCCATTACCATGAAAGTCTGAGCGAGGCTCTTCAGGGAATCGATTTAGTCTTCAGTGGTTATGAAATGGACTTTAAGGAAGATGTGCCAAGAAAGACACTTTGTATGGTGGAGTTGACCAAAGACAAAGTGGAGACGTTTTCTTACGCTGTGTCTAAGGAATATTGGTACCAAATGTACATCGATGGACTCCCAATTTGGGGAAAAGTTGGTGAAAAGAATCCCAGTGATAACACTTTGAGCATTTACACTCACAAAAAGTTTGAGATTGGCTATAATGGCAAGCAAATTGTTGACATCAATTTGAACACGGAGGAGAAAAAGGTTCTAGCTGTTGGAGAGAAGATTGAATTCTCCTACGAAGTTACTTGGAAGCCCAGTGCAGTTAAATTCGAAAATCGATTTGACAAATATTTGGATCCCAACTTTTTCCAACACAGGGTGAGTGTTTCTTTTGAAAGTTCTCTATAGAATTTGACAATAATTTTTGAGAGTATTGAAAGTTTATTCAAAATATCTGTTCTTTAAGAATCTTGAATTACAATTACTTCAATTACCAACAATTTATTTGTATTTTTCAAATTTCTAAATTTGTTTTAATTTCTTTAAACACTAATATTGTTTTGAAAATTTTTAATTTAAAAAGTTCGTAACAGAAAAACAAACAAGTTTAAAATTTCTATATATTTTTTTTAAATTTATATTTTATATGAGTTAGTAGAAAATATTTCAAAATATATTTATTATGGAATTTAATTTTCCCCCCCCCCTTAAAATAAATTCAAAATTTTCATAATGAAAAAAGTAAAATATATTAATTTTGTGTTTTTTATGTTTTAGTTTTTTTTTTTAATTTAACATTTATTTTATTAATATTTTTCTTCAAATGATATATGATTGAGAGTAATTACCCATAAATTTAACGATTTTTTAAATATTTTTTGAGTTATTCATAAATAAAAAAATATATCTAAATTATTAAAAATATACATACTTTGTCTTAAAGAAGAAATAGTAGAATGAATAGGCGTAAATGTAGACAGCTGTTGATGCCGCCGACAGGAAGCTTGTCCATTGCCATCTGTAATCTTCCGCGTTCAGGAGGAAATAAGTGCAAACGATCGTGACACACACTGTAACAACCATTAGAATTGAAAAGACTAGCAACATGAATCCATAAACGTAGTAGATCTTATAGGCCCAGAATGAAGTAAAGATGAAGTACCTGCAAGAAAATATATTTTTAAAATGTTATTCTTTTTATTTATTTTTAGAAAAAATATAAAAATCAGAAAATTTAAAGATAATAAAAAGATGGAGGCATCTCGCAGTACTATCTGGAAATGAAATCCACTGAACTCGGCTGAGTATGTGGGTTTCAATTTGCACCCACAGTTGTACAAATACGCTGCTTGGAAGTCCCCAAAACCAGTCCCTTAACTTCTGAAAGCAAATGAATTTGGAAAACAACATGCCTCGGATACGAAATAGGAAAGGTATACACGGCAATCGACACGGACACGAAATGGACAATGAAATAAAGGTAGAAACTTGGAGCATCAGAACCATGTGGAACTCTGGAACCACACAAAATTTATTGAAAGATGGCGTAGACATCACCGCCCTTTAAGAGGCGGTTACAGGAAAAGGGGAGATTAAGAACAAAACCCAACATCAATGCTACAGCTGGACGACTATCTAACAAGGGTTAGGCATGTTTCGAGTAAAAAGTAAGTTCGACAACATCAGCATAATTTGCGTTCGTTCATTCCAGCGTATGACATGAAGCTGGTTTTTGGGGACTTAAGTTCTAAGGCGGACAAAAGAAGCCATCTACAAGGCAACAATAGACATTCACTATTACGTGCTATGTGACATCAGACATGGAACAAACATCCTTGATGTTAGGACCATGAGCGGTGCGAATACAATATACTATAAAATGAAAACAACAACACTCCATATAAAACTCCATAATTGAACAATAAGCCATAAGACAACTATTCGAGAATCTTGTCACAACATAACTTAATACTTCCGAGGGACCTGGACATCAGTGGTTAAGGTGCTTGAGTGTGGTAAAAACAAAAGCCACAGAGGTTTGAGGGATGCAAAAGCCTCGCAAGCCTGGCGAGACGAAGAATATGACAAAACTGTTGCCGAAAAAGACCTTCTCTATCTAAGAAGCCTACAATAGAAAACCAGAGTAGCCTAAGAAACGTACAAGAACAATAGTAGGGAGGTTGTGGTTGTAGAGTTGGAAAGATAAGCTTGGATTTGAAATAAAAACAAGTTTGAAGAAATTGATATTCTAGGAAATTGTCATCAGACGAGGAAATTGTATCATCTTTCTTCTACATCATCCTCCTGCAAAGACATAGATGGTGACTTGATAACAGACCAACAGTAAGTCCTTAAGAGATGGGAAAAATCGTCTGAACTAATGGCAGTAATGGTAGAATTTTCTTCCAAATTCCACAACTAAATAGGGACTTCACCAACAAAAACTATTCAAAGCTAAACAACATGAGATCAGGCGTCAACAATGAAGTTCACCAAATTCTGTTGAAAATTGGGAATAGCGAAGAGATTTCTGAAGAATGGAATAAAAACATCATCCGTCCTATCCACAAGAAAGAAGACAAGAATGCCTACAAAAACTACAGAGGAATAAGTCTGCCCAACATTGCATAAAAAAACTTTTCACGATCAGGCAGATTCTAAGGCCCAAAAGACTATGTCAAGCGTATGACAAGCGTATAACACATGAACGAGAGATGAGTCTATGCCAAACAGAAGCTCATCAGACTATGCCACATAACGCTACGAAATACATGGAATTGTGTAAGAGCTTCAAACGGAATCTCAGGAAATTTCCAAACTATGCGGCGATTTGATCAAGGTAGTGCACTGATGCACTGGGATTGTTAAAAGAAAATTGGTTCTTTGACACTAACACTATTAGTTCTTTGTCTCCCTCTTGCATAAAATTTAAAATAATTTCTTTAAAATCTTTTGTTTTGTAAAATATTTTTTTACTTACATTTCAATGAAAATTGATCCAAAGGGTAAGACTCCACCCAAAAGCGTTATAATCACAGGTTCCATGAACCATCTCTTCTCTGGAATTGGCCTTGGGACAGCATTGACACGACATGGATAATCTGGTTGACCGTCGAGGTTCCTTCCCACAACGGTTCCCACCAAGGTCAAAGGCAGAATCACAAAAATACAAATGCAGGTCACAGCGACCATTGTGCCAAAAGGAATTGCTCTAGAAGCATGATAATAAATTGCGATAAAATTGATGAAAAAGGCCGTTCCACAGACACAGCATGGAACGAAAAATGCGGAGACCAACATTTGGCGAATCCATAGCTTTCCACCAATTCTGGCATACAAAGATCCACCAAAGTATCCATTGATTGGAGATGTTGCAGCATACACGAAAATTGCGGTTGACAGCAGGGAGCCTCGTCTGAAAAATTGGATTAATTAATTTTAAATAATTTATAAATAAATAATAAAAATATATAACTATCTGATAAGAATGCCAGTAATAAAAATATTTAAAAAATAAACAAAATTTCCCACATTCTGGCGCCATTTCTCATGTGATAAAACTTAAAATGTCAAATTGCAAAAAAAAAACCAAAACATTGCAATTTCTGATAAAAAGATAGCTTCCAAAATCCAACTGTCAATTTGGGGTCTTCTTTCCTATCAAAATGTCATAAAGAAGATCCTCTTTTATATCTTTGCCCTCAAAATTGATACTATAAAAACAAACATTTTCTTCATTTCAATATCAAATTCAATTATGAAGTTGCTTATATTTCTATGTGCGGTGGCGTACGTTTCGGCTCTGGACAATGGTCTAGCTCGGACTCCTCCAATGGGCTTTTTGAGTTGGGAGCGATACCGATGTATTACAGATTGCGAAGCTAGACCAGATGAGTGTATTAGTGAAAGGTTGTTCAGAAATGTTGCAGATCCATGGTTGAATTGGGCTACAAAGACGCTGGATATGAATATGTGATCATAGATGATTGCTGGTTGGAACCAGAACGTGACAATCAAACTGGAAGATTAGTTCCTGACCGTAAAAGATTCCCAAATGGTATGAAAGCTGTTGCTGATTACATTCATAGCAGAGGCTTGAAATTTGGACTCTATGAAGATTATGGTACTCATACCTGTGGAGGATATCCTGGAGTTATTGATCATATGCAATTGGATGCTCAGACTTTTGCTGAATGGGAAGTAGACTATGTAAAATTGGACGGATGCTATGCCGAACCAGACACTATGAACACAGGTTATCCATTGTTTGGAGTATACTTAAACCAAACAGGTCGTCCAATGGTGTATTCTTGCAGTTGGCCTGTTTATCAATTGGAAGCTGGAATTCCTCTAAACTATAACCTTATGATTAAGTATTGTAATTTGTGGAGAAATTGGGATGATATTCAAGATTCTTACGACTCATTGACCAGTATTATGGACTTCTTCTCTAAAAATCAAGACACTATTCAACCTCACGCTGGACCAGGACACTGGAACGACCCTGATATGCTCTTGCTAGGAAACTTCGGTCTTAGCTACGATCAAAGTAAAACTCAAATGGCAGTTTGGTCTATTTTAGCGGCTCCATTGCTCATGTCAACCGATGTCAGAGCAGTTTCTCCAGAAATTAAGGAAATTCTTCAAAATAGAGAAATCATTGCAATCAATCAAGATCTTTTAGGAATCCAAGGAAGAAAAGTAGCTGTAATCAATGATATTGAAATTTGGACAAGACCAGTAATGCCAGTCTCCGAAATTGGACAATACTCCTATGCTGTTGCTTTAGTCAGTCGCAGAGACGATGGAGATCCATACGCCTTTGAAATTAAATTGGAAAATATGAATTTGAATAACACAAGAGGATATTTTGTAAATGATTTGTTCCAAAAGGCGAAGATCCAGCTCATCCCACACAAATATAACAGTGGAGATGTTTTGAGTGTCAAAATCATCCTTCTGGAGTTCAATTCTTTAAGTTTACAGCTTTGTAAATGGGTTTTATAAACAACATTTTAATATTTTGTTAAAATTAAAAAAAATATTTAACAATTTTGTAAAATTTAAGCAATTTTAAATATTATCATAAAAATCATCTTTCAAAAATGTTTTATTTTCATTAAATGTAAGTTTTGTTCAAAACAAAATTTGGCACCTTGGAGTAATTCGGATACTTGGGCTTGGAAGCTAGGGCTCAAAAGTGTAATATGACTTGTACTTATGTTCTTCTAACTCAAAAAAGCGCATTGACACCAATTTTTGAACAGGGAATGTAGTCATCAATTGGGACATGGAAATAAACATTCCATTGGGGAATCTGACCGATTCCTAAAGTTAGCAATTTACATGGAATCCTAGGAATCTCGTACACAATTGTATACATTACAAAGGAATCTCTAATATTATTTACAATTTTTAAAATAAAAGATTTCTTAAAAATATATTTTTTAAAATAAATAAAAATTATACTCACTCCGTGTAAAGTTCGCCAACGATGGCAAAGATAATAACACAGAACACGACGGAAATCAATTGGTAACCAGTTCCAATAAGAGCTGAAAAAAGCAGACCATTGAAAGGTGATCTGAAGACATCTCCATGAACTTGTTTCCATCCATATTCATCACCCAAGTCTCTTTCCTAAAATAAAAGAAAAGTAATCATAAATTTTAAATTCAAAATATTTAAAACATTTGGCTTCAAAATTTGGAAATTTCTTTTGGAAAATAATTTTAAATAAAAAAAAATTGAAAAATGCAGAATGTTACAAAATTGATACCATCCCGCATTTACACTTGCGATTTCGAACTCTTTGGAAAACTTCATAATGCATACATTGGTAGGAACACATTAGAAGGAGCTAGAGTTCTAGGAATCACTGGATGGTGTGAATCCACAAAACGTGGCACATTTCGAGGTCAACTTCAAGGACCTCCTCACAAAATCATGGTGATGAGGAATTGGTTGAAAGACGTCCAGCGACAAGGGCTAGAATAGATTTTGTCAAATATTCCGAACTAAAATTAGAAAAAGCACCAACTTTCGAAGATTTCAGACTACTACCAGAAAAAGTTATTCGCGAAAAGTTTGTGAAGGATGATGATAATCCTATCAAAGATAACAATAATTTACTTTAAGTTAATAAATTTGTTTGTGTTTTGAACTTTTATTCTTTTTCAAAAATGTTTAAAAAAAAAAAAAGTAAACTAAAACTTAAAAGTCACAAAATATGTCATTTTGATTAGAAAATTTAACTAAATTAGACATATTTTGGAAAACAAATTTTGACAATGAAAAAAGCTACAAAAATATTGACTTCTCAAATTTACAACTGTGATTTCCAAATGTTTGGGAATTTTAAAAACTCTTATATTCGAACACATACTGAAAAAGGTGCTAAATTGTTGGGAATTTCAGGATGGTGCGATACTTCTGAAAAGGGTATTTTTCATGGGCAGTTACAAGGACCTCCACATAAACTTTTAGTGATGAGAAATTGGTTGGTCGATTCCCCAGTCCTGAAGTCAAGCGTGGACTTTCTTCTATTCTCTGAAATGAAACTTCTACGGCAAAGAACACTCAATGATTTCAAAATTAGACCTGAAAAAGAGCTCTATGCTCAACATTTCTATAAAGAAGAAATCAAAGATTATAATAATCTAATTTAAGTGAAATTCTTTCAGTGTATTATTTAAGAGTAACAAGGATTTTCTCTCAAAAATCTAAACATATGATTATTCTGATAAGATTCTTGTTAGAATTAATTAAATAAATTTGTTTTAAGTCAAATGGAGCTTTTTATTTAATTTACTTAATTGAATAATGTAAGTAATTTTTTAGATTGTATTCTATTTATAATTCAAATTAAATTTCCCTTATCAATTACCTTCAAAAATATACAAAAAAATTAAAATTTTATTTTAAAAAGTGTATAACATTGAAGATTACAAGTAGCGTACGACATAAACAGTTTCAATAATGTCACCACTGAGTCCATAAGGATGCACTTATTGACTTAGGTGTGGATGATTACCTCATAAGGTGGATAATAGCTATGTTTAACTCTCGGGTTATTTTATCAAGCATTGGTAGCAAAAATGAAAAAATTTGGGTAAAAACAGGCGCAACATTATATTGAAAAAACTGGATGACACCCACTTTAAAGTAGTTGTTTACGCAGACGTTGTCGCCATCATAATTTCAGGCATGTTTTCAGAGGTAATCTGCTCTAATATGAATACTGCGATGAAGGTTCTTTCTCTATCAAGAAAAGCTAAATATTTTTGTGTAATTAACGACCCAAAACTGAACTGGTATCCAAACATTGAAGACCGCCTTAAAGCTTTCTATCCTTGTAGGAAATCCTTCGGTGAAAATTTGGGTCTTTCATCGAAATTATTTATCTGGATCTACACTGCAGTCATTCGACCGATTGTAATGTATGGTTCCATTGTATGGTGTAGTTTAAAAACTGCTAAACATATGCAAGATTTAACAAAGGTTCAGCAGCTAATATCATTGTAGATTACTGGAGCACTACGATCAACCGCCACTGAAAGTTTCAACGAAAAACTGTTAACGTCCAACACTGCTCTGCGTCTCAAGATGATAGGAATGTATACTGGAAAGTCATATGGTCATTTTTCAATTTTGCAAAAATATTATTTCATATCAAAAACATCATATTGCTTTCAAATTACCTAATGAGTGTTAAATTTTTCAATGCGAAATTTTCGCCATTGTTATTTCATTAAGACCTTGGAGATGGAAAATAAAAGCATTGACATCTGAAAAGCATTTGTTCTGAAAGTCAGGGAGTTCTTAAGGCCCTATGTTCAACTGAGATCAAGTCTAAAGTTGCTCTCGAATGTGTCCTAACTTTAAATAAAATTTTTAATAAGAATAGAGTAAGTAGAGTTCCAGGTCATGCCAACATTGATGGCAATGAAATGGCAGACTGTGCTGCAAAAATGGGCGCAGATCAGCACTGGTCCTGGACTTGCAATATTCCTATTCCGGAACTTTTGCCAAATCTGTCTTCGAGAAACAAATATTTGCAGAATGGCAACAATCGTGGGATTCTATCAATACTTATAAAACATCTAAGATAATATGGCCCAAGTTTGATATTAAACAATCACAGGAGCTAATTTGTCTCAAAAGGGCTTCTATATGGAGCATCGTTTACGCGATCTCCGATCATTCACCAATTGGTTCGCATGGTATCAAGTTAGGGTTCAATGTTCCAGAATTGTGCTTGTTTTGCGACACAGACGCTGGCGAGATTAACTTTTCCCACTTATGATGTGAATGCCTCTTTTTAAGTAGTAAACGTAACAGAATTTTAGGTTCCTATTTCGTTGAGGGTCTTAAATCTCTTCAATTGATAGATTTGAAATTTAAAATTAAATTCATAATCAAATCTAATTTCTTCCAGGTTGATAATATTTTGGATATATTGGAAAATAGGAGATTTCTCCCATCTGACCACTTTTTAACCAACCAGCGTACGACATTCTAAAGATTCCTTGGTATAGGTTTAAAATCTTTTACGAGATTTTTAGAAAAGTCCTCGAAAAACCCATAAGAATTTCAAGTCGGTACCATCCACTACAATAATTGACAAGCGTTTTATACTCCTTGTAGGACAGAGATATTCCAAGAAATTATTATTTCAGCATCCCCAAGAAGCTCATCAAACTTTTCCAAATGACATTACATGGAACAGTGTAAGAATAGCTGGGAAACGTCTAAGTTCCAAACCATTAGCGGTTTCCCTCAAGACGAAAAGGGTTGATATGATTATGAAATCTTGCTAACAGGTAAATTAATCTCGAAGAGAAAAAACTCTTAAAAATCTGGGAGGATAGGTTAATCCAGAGGGAGAAAGATGTTTCTGATGATTAAGTGATGCCCTTAACGATAATTAAGTTTTAACCTTCCTCCTAGTAATCTGAAAAATGTTTAAAGTCAATGTAATGAGCACTTGATTCCGATATATACAATGCTCGAAATATAGAAAGTCTTTCATTACAGAGGCTGACAATCACACACAATGTGTATAATGTCCCCACAGCTACAAATTTCCTTACAGAATCTGCATTCATCATCCTCAAATAACCTATGATTTGCCTATAAGAATTCGGACTTTATCTCATTTCCTTCGATTTTGTTTAATTTATGACTGGCCAAAAAAAATTTGATACTTTGCAGGTTTTAGAGTTGCTCCAATTTTCCTGCCAAATATCAATTGTCATATTTCTGCCTTGGCCCAAATCAAAGGCCGAAATACGTAACTTGGATCTTTGTAAGCATGGTATGTTTGTAAGTAACTTGGAACACTGTTTGAATTTGATAGTATTTTACTAAGCCTTAAGAAAATTGTCCAAGATTTCCTTTTTTTTTAATAAGTACTTTGAGCTTCTTTTTAGAGTTTATACTTTTCTCTAAGCATGGTTTGATCGAGGTTCGGGTTTTGGATGCATTACTTCCTTTCCGTTTTATGCAAATAGCAATAATGTCTTGATTCCATCAAAGTGGATTTGATTTTTTCCTTCACATTTTTGGAAGGGGTCATTCATAGATACCTTCTTCCTTTATGAAAATGACAGTAAGACTGAACTCATGATATCTTCAAGAAACCTACAAATGCACCCCGATCTTGGATCGAAAATCACAATTGGAAAGTATAACATCGAAATCGTAAAGAACTTTATATATTACGATTTCGAATATTTTTGTCAATTTTAGAAAGCAAGATTGTGAGAATGATATATGTGGTCCATAAAATGAACCAGATGGGTAGCAGACTATTTATAACCATGAACAACCTCTACCAAAAACTCAAACGTGGCTCAGAAGAGTTTACTCCAATAAACGAACAAATGACTGAGGTGAATCTCTCCTCCCTTTCCAGATGGATAGACGTAGTATATGAGCACGTCAACTGGAGAAAAGACAAAACGAGGTGTGATGTGAGCCAATAGGAACCGATTCATGGATGTGAAGATATCTATGTAATTTACATAAAGCAAATTTGCTAAAAAAAATTATGCAAAATTAAGCAAAGATTCATGAATCCTAACATATAAAAAGATTAATATAGTTTTTCTAAAAACAACTTTAGAAACGACCTATATTAAGTTGAAATGTCTCATCTTGACTTTCAACAAACATTATCTATGAAAGATACTAAATGACAATACAAACACAGCTGTCACGGAAGAAAAACAAATGTATGAAATGTATGTTTCCGTACTATATCCCAAATTTATTTTAAGCTTTTAAGTATCAATGATTATAGAATATATATTCTTTAATATACATTTGAAATAAATTCGTAAAAATATAGAAAATTTCAAAAAAAAAATTATCTTTGACAAATGTTGTTATTTTTATCAGTTACAGATAACTGCTTTTTGGAACGGATTCATTCATAGAAACAGACAAAGATAGAAGTAATACTAAATTAAATTATACTGCCAACTCACCATATCATCCATTTCCTCATCTTTGCTGTAGCGAGCGTAGTCCTTGCGAAGGGTCCTCATAAGGATCATGGATACAAGTCCTACCAGGAAAATGACCATCATAAAACTGTTGAAAATACTGAACCAATGGATCTAAAAAGAAAAGACTTTCTTAGTATTTAAAGAAAAGTTAAATTAAGGGGAAAATAAAAGAATTCAATTTTTACTTTTAAAAATTATTTTAAAAAGTTGTATTAATTACAAGATATTGTATATATAAACAATAATGCTAATTTAATAAAAGGTTATTGACTTTGTTTAAAAATAAGCTGCTAATATTAATACAACAAAAGAATGAAATGAATATTAATTTATAAAATTTACATATCTTTTTTCAATTCATTTATAAATTTTAGATTTTTAAATTATAAAGTGTGAAAAATATTAATTTTGTGTTTTAAAATTCTACATTCTAAGATATCATTCATAATCTTCATTTTAAGATATATTTAGAATCTCAATGTAAATATTTTTACCAAAATATTTGCTAAAGATAATTTAAAATTTGTTAATTGAAAACTATTTTTTTTAAGAATTTCTAAATATTATTATTTTT
>HF732858.1:16464-26662 GCA_000341915.2 Megaselia scalaris
CGTGAAATGGGATTAGGATTTAAAATCTGAACAGTAAATTTAGTGCTAATGTAACCAAAAAGTATTGAAAAGGTTATATAGGAAAAACTCCTATTTTCATCTATCTTAATAAGAAAGTACCAAGAGCGAGGGGTTTAGTTTACCAAGAATTTAACAAAAAAAATTTAATGAAAAGTTGCTTAGTAAAAGCTCCTATTTTCATTTACCTTCCAGAATTCCACTAAAAAGCTAAGTATAATTGGATGCAGTAAATTAATGTAAGATTATAACAAAGACTACATATATTATAGAAGTGAAAGATGAGAAAGCTTACGAAACCAAGATATTTTAAAAATCAATTTAGCTATTTAAAAAAATAGCTTTCTAATAATTTCTAGGCAACAGAATTTTTATTCTTTGAAAACTATTTGTTTACTATTTCATTGTTTAGCAACAAAATGTAAACAAAATAAAGAAAGCTCAAACATGTAAATGAACGCTTTTTAGGTTCATAAACTTTCAAATCTTGCATATCTATAATATTATGTAGCCTTTGATTATAACAAAAAGTAATATTACAACAAGAAAGTACCAAAAAAGTGTATAGGAGATATTCCTATTTTCAACTACTTTCTATGATTTCCTGAAAATTGAACAAAATACACCAAAAACACTTTCTTAAAACTTAGAATAATTCCTCCATTTCCCATAAATTAAATGCGATTAAGAAAAAATAATAAAAATTTACATAGGAAAAACTCCTATTTTCATTTACCTTCAATAATTTCGCTAAAGAAGCAACAAAATAATTTGAGACATGCAGTAAAATTAATATAATAACAAAAATGTACTAAAACCCTTTATAGGAGAAACTCCTACTTTCAACTACTTTCCAAAATAATCCTGAATTCTTAGAACCAAAGTAATATTTCCAACAGTGTCCATAAATTAAGTGCGATCGAGAATCAGTCAAGGAACAAGGATGCTGGAAATTGTTCGCACAGGCCTTTTTCGGTAGCTTTGCAATGACAATAAAAAGTAATTTTCTCCAAACAGTAATCTTGTTCACGTGCCTTGTCTGACTTTCATTGGATGGAAATGCAGTATAATTTGCAATTGTGAAGCAATTAGAGAGAAAAGACCTTTTTTCTTTTCAATTTCCATTACTTTTCTTTGAATTACAAGAAATTTTCGTGGTTGTTAAATTTTCCACAAACTCGTCTTGAAGACGATTAGACATGATGAGATGTAAAAGATGTAAGAAAGTCGTGATTGGGACGAGTCATTTGGGCCCGAAATTGATGTTGAGAGCTGTGTTGATTGATGTTTTCACATAGAATTTCAATCACAGATTTCGAGGGTAGAAAAAGGAATTGTTATGACTGACAAGTTCATTGACTGGCTGAAGGTTAAATGTCTAGCAACTAAATATTTACTTAGGAAATTTCTTGGAATTCTATTTCAAAGAAATTTCAAATGAAGCAATAAATATTAAATTAGATTTTATTGATTTTCTTTGAGATTGTTGTTGGTAATTGAAATATTTTCAGGAATTTGTATTTACTGACTTTATAAAAAGACACGTTAGCCCATGTTAGATGTAGAATAGCATCGAAATGACCATCAACTGCAGATCCACAGTGAATGTTCAATATATAAGCACTGGAGATTCCAGTGACATCTAGAAAGTATGGAAGCTGTATCAGGGAGAAACGATCTCCTGAGATGATTGTCTTGTACTGTTAACTATGCGGATTCTTCCTTAGGCTCGTCCCTGTAAATGAACTTTTTTTCGTACTTCCTAAAAAAAGTATACAAAATTAAAAAGTTAACTAATTTCAAAACAAAAATTGTAACCATTTACTGTCAATTTGAGAGTCTTTTACTGAAGATACCTTTTATTTCAGAAATCGATAAATTTGAGAGCTCTCAGACTAAGTACTACTTACTTATTTATTACTTTTCAAGATAGTTTCATAAAACAGTATGAAGAAATTGAAAAATGACCATGAACTTTTTATGAAACACAATATGTCTGAACTTTATTGAAAATATTTTTATTAAAAAAATACCTCGTCCATGAAATAGCGAAATCTTATAATAAATCGCAAACAAAATCTTAAAAAGAAGACCCTTCCAAGACCTTGTTAATTAATAACAGCTTGAATACCTAATTTCCGGTCCATCGATTCTTCTGACATTTGATAATTAGTAAAATCATTAGTCCCATGAAATGACGAATAAATTAACAAAATTAATGGAATGTTTAAACAATCTTTCAATTAGTAATTTACTTAGTTTTTGCTTATTTTTCTGTCTAATTAGAATGTAGGAAGTGAAGGATTTTTCATCTTCAATTTGCAACAGTTTGTGATTTGTCATATTACAAAACGTGTACTTCTTCAACATAATTTGTTGCAATTAGAGATGATTTGAAGGTTTACATTATATTTTTTACATATATTTTGGACATTATAAGGTAAGTTTTACGATATTTACGGACTATTGAAAGTAATTGTAAATTTTTGGTGAGAAATATTTTAACGAATTTAGTATTATGCTTTTAATTTTACTTTAATATTAAAAAAAATACCACTCAAGATGAAATGTATTGAAATTCACCACGTGGTGAGAATTTTAATTTATCTAATATTTTTGTAATTATTTCGTGTTAAAACACACAACAAGGATTCTTTTCTTTAGAACTTTCTTTTTTATTCACAATTCATGAAAGTAATTGTTGAACTCACCTCGTGGTGAAATTGAATTTTTAGTATTACAAGAATTTAATATCGAGCTCGACTTTCTTAAATATTACCAAACAAGTCACATTACCATAAGTAAAATTCTGAAAATTGAAATTCGCCACGTGGTGAGAATTATAATATAATGGAAATTGACCACGTGGTGAGAATTTTAATATATTTCCTATTTATCTTAAAACTGATCACATAGAGATATTATTGTTCAAATTTTACCAAAACAAAATTTTAAAATTCACCACGAGGTGAGATTTTTCAAAATTTGTATTGAAAATTAATTTCCCCTGTGGTGAGTTTAAAGTTACTCTTCAGTTATTAAAAAAACAATTTAACTTACAAAAACCATAAATGTTCAATTTTAAACTTTACACTTTTAATTTATAAGAAATTCACCATGTGGTGAATATAGAGAGTTAGGGACTTTAAGAAGTTGAAAATTATATTCGATATAATTTTATTAATTCTTAAAGTTTTCTATTGGAAATTAAAACTCACCATGTGGTCAATATGATTTTATTTTTTAAAATATTGAGAAATGTTTGCAATGTATGTTATTTGAAATCCACCATGTGGTGAATATACAGAGTTACAGATTTCAAGAAGTGGAAAATTATACTTCATAAAATTTCAAGAATTAGAAATATATTCATATTGATTCTTAAAATTCTTTGTTAAAAAATTAAAACTCACCATGTGGTGAAAAACATTTTATTTTAAAATATTTTGAAAAATGTATATAAACATTTCCTTCTTAATTTTAACCATATCTGATGTTATTTTGTAGAAAAATGCTGTTTTGCTGTGACAAATTTTTAGAAAGACGCGTATCGCAGGACAGACCGCCGTTTTATTCTTAGCTCTTCTATTTGCATGTTTTCTTTATATCTTTCTATACCAAATTAATATTCATAAATGGGATTTTTATTTAAATTCTCTAAAATTCTAATATTTCTTTAAGAAGATTTTAGATACAGATTGTTTTCTTTCATTCAAACTCTATAGAATAAATTCAAGAGAGACACATCTTGACAAGACAACTTCTTTCTTTCTCTATTTATTTCTCTACGGGAAATGATGACGATATTTTTACTCATCATCACATGTTATATTATATGATATATGCTTTATAGATGAGAGATGTATTTTAGATTGGCTCTTAAAATGGAGATTCACATATGTGAAATTTGGGAATTTATTGTTACTTGAAATTAGTTCAATTACTAGCAATTGTTTGAAAATACTTTTTATTAAACTTTTAAAATATATGAAAGTAAATAAAATGTAGAAAGTATAAGAACATGAATATAGAATCTATGAAAGAAGCAATTGTAAGCTATATAGAAGTTGCTTTTTAAGTTGCTCCATATCTGAAAGTATACTAAAGTATTATGGAGTCCTTTGAACGACTAATTTCTCGAACTTAATAAGACATCTCTTGACCAAAGATACCGTGAAAGAGTATGCGTCTCATATATTGATAGCTTTAGAATATGTGACCTAACTATGTGAGTCTAGTCTTAAAACATACTAGGAACATACTTTTTCAATATTCTTAGGATACCTTCCTTCTAAGGATAGTGAATATGTAACCAAGATTACTGTCTAAAATTGAAAGGAAGCTACTTTATCATGATTTATAGGGTGACTTTCTTCTAAGAATAGTCTATATCGAACTACGATTTCCGTCTACAATATTAAGGAAGCTACTTTCTCATGATTGGTGCCTCCTTTTTTAAGGATAGTATATATCGAACTAAGGCTACTATCAAACCTTGAAAGGAATCTACTTTTTCATGATTTGTAAGTAAGTAAGATTTGTAACATTCCTTATTCTAAGGATAGTGCCTATCGAAGACTTCTCCATAACCTTGATAGGGGGCTACATTTTTATGATTTGTAGAATGTTTGCTTCAAAATTAGTTTTAATTAGAAATATCTGAAGGAAAGTGTAAGTTTTCTAAATTCCCAAATTCTAGAACACCCTACCACCAGGAATGTAGTACCAAATTCAAAAGAGATGATATGTGCTGTCTACATTTCACATAAGTTTTAACAAAATCAATCATTGTTTCGGAGGGCGAAGAGAAGAATTTTAACAACTTTGCAGACAAGTTTTTTTCTTTCTAAAAAAGTGTAAGGAAAAAGTTTATACTTTTTCAAAATGATATTTTCCATTATTTTATTCTAAAGTTTTTCAACAGATTAAAAATGTATTTCAACGGATGAAAGGACTTGTTTGATTGCAATGAAGAAGTTTTGAAATTTTTTTAATAGAATGTGTTGTATTTCAATTTGGCTTATATTTTCAGATTTTAGATTATATTGTTTTTATGAACTAATTTTCAAAGTTTGAAATTATTTTGAGATATAGTTTTTTAATATATTTTAAGTATTTTATATATGTAAGTTCCCATTTGTGTGTAATTTATATCAGAAATAAAAGATGATATCTTTTTAATGATCTTTGTCTTTATTAATTGCTTGAAGGAAATTGTGCGATATTTCTTTAAACAGTCGTAATAAAAAACCTGACACGTTGCCAATTATACTGCGATAAATATCATATAAAATTAACAACAATTTTATTTGTTGATAAAGATAAAAATAGTACAAGATTTGTAAACAAATTCTAAAAGAAGTTTGTAACTTTTAGAATTACTTCCGGTACTATAGAAAAGTTGTACTGATTGCAATTACACCCTCATTGAAAACCACAAATAAATAAATATACGAAAAGAAATAATCTTTTCATCTAAAAAATTGCAGTTAAAATGGCGTCAAAAAGACTAGACACTAAAATTGTTGTTAAAAATAAGAATAAAAGTTACTAAAACTTTATATTTTTATTTATTTACTAGTGTTTTTATGCTTCTAAATTTGAGAGCTAATTTTTTATATGAATCCTTATATGTGGTTCAGATTTCTTACAAATGAAAATTACCCACAATAAACAAATTGTATTAAAAATTAAAGGAAAATGTTAATAAATTAATATTTATTCTAGTTAAATGAAAATATGTTATACTAAGATCATAGATAGTCAAAGTGAACTATTTAGTTAATTACTTACGCAATTTACGCGAAATTAACGTCTGTAAATTACGGAATTTATGCAAGTAACTTGAAATTGTTAATTACTTACATGATTTCAAGTAAATTACCATTGTTAGCCTTTCCATTCTTCAAACAATTCAAGCATTTTAAAAAATTCGCGGAATATCAAGAATTTTTAAAATTTTGTCAAGCAACTCAAGCTTCTCTTAAAAATCTCAAGCTTTTAAATTTGTAAATTTTAGTTTGTTTGGAATACAGCTGAAGACAAACTTTTTGAATATGTAAAACAATTCTTATTTTTTTTATCCATCCATTGGATTCAATCCGTCGTTTGGATTGAATCCGGATGCATTGGATGCTATTTTTTTTTAATTTCTTATAGAATTAAAGAAAAACAGAAATATTATTTTTTAGAATTAAAAACATTCAAGTCTAAAAAAGGATTCGAATCTGCGATCCTTAGCCTAAAACATCACTAGAGTGTCGTTTTGTGAAGTATTGATAACTTTTCTAGTAAAGCTCTCCTCATGACTACTTTTGTAGCGGTGTTCTATCCAAACTCAAAGTCAAAACTGTACAAGTAAACCTTTAAAATTTGCAAAATGAAACAATTTCTGGTATAATTTTTAGAATTCACCGGCGGCTCTGGACATCAAGAGTAGGCAATTTTCATTTGTATGTCTAGAACAAAGTTTGGATTACTTTTGAAGCGATGGAATTTCTAGAATTCCACCATAAATTTGTGGTTCAGGACAGAAAGAGTAAGTGATTGCCTTTCTTTTGACCTAGAACAGAGTTCTAAGCACTCTTGTATCGGTGCCCTGTCCAATTTTAGCTCTAAAATTTATCAAGAAAACTTTTAAAATATTTATTTTAGAGCATAAATTGGAACATGGAACATATATGAAACCGCTTCAAAATTAATTTTTTTCTTCAGACCCAATCACGAGAATCATCCACTCTTCCTAAAAACTGGTATTTTTCTTTTGAAAGAATCTTTTAATTCCATCCTTGTTTTTAACACAAAGTCAAGCTAAGGATTTTAAAAAATTTCTTAAAAATATTTCTCAAGCATTTCATCCCAAGAATCTCCAACATCTAAACCTAAATCGAAGAAAAAGGGTCCCAAGCATCTCGAGCACTTGAGATTTAAAAAACAGGTGGATGGGTTGCATTGTAAATTACAGACAGTGCCCATCTCTTACTAAAATATTAAGAAAACATATTTAAAATTAAACATTATTTTCTTAATTCAAATAAAATTAAAACTTTCTTGGAAGTGATGTAAAAAAAAATATATTAAACAGACCATAAATTTTTAATATACCCAATGTATAAAGAGCGTAGGTAAAGAACATCTTTCAGACATATTAATGACATAGGTAGAAATTACTTTTTTGAAGTCTTTTTGAAGTAATGTAACTTAATGAAAAAACTCATATTTAGAATAGTTTTTTAAGAAGTCTGTAATTTACGTAATTTACTGAGTAGTTTACTTATAAATACTTTAAGTAATTAAAAAATTCCATACACAATATTATTTACGTAAATTACAGACAATTTTCATTTACAGATATACATTATCAAACTTCTGACTTTATAGAATTTAGAGGCAAGACTCAAGTTCTTGAGATCTCTTCAAAATTATATGAAGAATTTATAGATATGAAGTAGGTTCGAGGCTTTCCCCAAACGTTGTTTCCTCAAAAGTTGCAGTTAGGCTATAAAAAAAATTGATATTAACAAACATTTTTCTCTCTTCCTATTCTTTCCCTTTTCAAAGCTGCAAAAGTGAGGATCAGTCACTCGCTATTTGAAGATATTATGAAAAGTACTCATTTTAACTGCTTGAGTGGAGCATTTTCAAGTCACTGAGAAAATACAAAGCAAATAGTATGCTCTAAATACTAAGCTCTCTTATATATACACATAGGTAAAGTTAGGAAGGAAAGGTATGTAACGTGTGACTTATTAGTAACATACATGTAACTTGTGTAGGTTAATAATGTTAAATTTCGTTGTTTACTGTAACTAATTTCTTAAATTACTTATGAAATTTATTAATTACTTATGAAATTTATTGTTATTTACGTAAATAAATGATATGTTATATTGAAAGAGTTAATTAGCTCAAAATTATTTATTTGTTTTTGAAGTTTTAATTTATATTAAATACTGTACAATAACATAGTATTTAATAACATTTCCAAATATTACAAAGGATGTAAATTCTAAGTGTATTCAGAAAACTGTATCAGAATTTTAACTAAGTTCATAATTCGTTACAAGTTAGTTACAGTATGTAATTAGTGGAAATATAATTTTTGACCATCTATAAGTAATAGTAAGAATGCATATATTTGCAAAAGTGAAATTTTGACCTGTTACTGTAGGAGTTTTTTTGAGTACGGAGCCTATATAGAATGACATATTATGAAAGAATTGTGCTCTGTCCCTTTAGAAGAAGCGTAGCTACCGGAAACTTGTCCTGCTACTGCAGGAGAAGCATTTGGCGATTGTCTTGTATCTTTGGGACATTAGTATATAGGCACCCGTTGGTGCGAATATCATAGCACCAGGAAGTCACTTTTTTTATTGTGAAATTTCTTTTCAAAAATTTTCAGTGGTTCTTGCTTCTACCTTCAAATTTTTAATTTTACTGCATCTTTTCGGAGTAAAAAGCGTAATTTACACGTAAATTACGTAAGTAAATAACTCCTTCATTGCCAAATATCATTTATTTACGTAAATTACATTATTTACATACGTAAATTATACGTAAATTACGTAAGTAATAAACTCAATATCTCACCTTGCCCATCCATGATTTGGAATAACGTAAATTACGTTATTTACAGACGTAAATTACACGTAAATTGCGTAAGTAATAAACTCAATATTTCACTTTGCCCATCCATGATTTGGAATAAAATTAAAAAAAAAAATTAAAAAGAAATTGTTTCTTCAGATTGCAAGTAATTGATGTTTTTAAAAAATTCTGAATAATTAAAAAAAAAAAAACTATAAAAACAAATGTTTAACAAAAAACATTTCTTCTAATTCAATTATTTGACAATATTCAAAAATCTCAAATTCCCATACCATAATATAACAAACAAACAATACCAAACTCCATATACAAAGAAAAGAAGTATAAAAAAAAGTCCTACCTGAAAAATCATATATCCACTGTCATACATCCAAAGGTCTTCAGGTGTATGGCCTGGTTTATTTAGCTGTATGGCCAAACAACGTTGCAAGATGAGCCGGCATCTTTGTGGTCCTCCTGGAGAATTCGTTCCCATACTTCGATTTCTTTTCAACAAAGGGGGGGGGGCTTTCAACTTGTTCTGACTTACTACATGTTATTTACAAAACAATTTGTTTACAATATTTAAGTAATTTTGAAATTAATGACACAATTACGTAATTTTGTCATCTATGCATTTTTTGAAATACTTAATTTAATTTCGAACATAAAATCCAGACATTTATAAAAATATAAATTTTTTTGAAACTTTCACTCAGAACTTGAATTAAAAATTGTCTTTTAATTTAGTTGACTAATGTTTGGAGGTAATTTAATTATTGGAAAAATTCAAGAATTCTGAAAATTCAGTTACAATCAAACATTTAAAAAAATCAAACAATACTTAAAAAAGTAGAATATAAATAATTTCATGAGTAAAATATTCAATTTGAAATTTTTTAATGTCAATTTCAAAAAATATTTATATATATCAAAATGTAAAATAAAATAATAAAAAGGTGTAGAAAACTTAAAAATACAAAATCAAATTAGTTTTCCACAAAAAAAATTTTAAAATGTCGAATTTTGCATGTAATAACCGAGCTTAAAGCCACTAATACAAACGAAATCTTATAAAATAGAAGAATCAGTCACTTCTGTGAATGTATTTGTGAGTTCGTGAAATCATTCATAGCTCTATCTCTTTCTAATGTATTCATAATTAGTCTGAGACGAAACAAATAGTCTCAGACCAAGAAAGAAATAAAAAATCTATTTGTCTCTTTCATCAGTATCAGTATCAGTACAAGAGCAAGTAAGAGACAAATATATATTTATAATTGATCTATCTATTTCATAGTCTGAAACTCTTCATCGTTTAATCAGCGCCATCTATTGATATTTAACTTTACATATCGTATCTTTGATTTTCCACTAAAAGAAACCACAAACAAAACAATTCTTCTAATACAACAAATTCTTCCTAAAAATAACATTTTATCTTATCCAAATATTTACAAAAGTCAAACAAATTGTGCTAATTAAAACCATAAACTTTACGTTGTAAATAAATATTCTAAAAAAGTTCTAAAAAAATACCGAAAAAAATGACATCACAAAACAAATAAATAAAATAAAAAGCTTAAATTTGAAT
>HF733159.1:6967-17175 GCA_000341915.2 Megaselia scalaris
ATCGTCCAGAAATCGATTGAGCTATCAGTAGTTAAGTACAATTTTTGATCACTGTAATTTTCAAAAAAAAAGTAAAACATCCTAATACTCAATTTTTTTATATTGTGAGTAATTTATGAACTGAAATAAAACTTGGTAAAAAAAAAACTTGGAACAGAAAATCTGGTTCAGAAATAGTTCCTTTGCCATTTTTAGACTCCTGAATTTCTTTAAACAGGCTAACTATGGCTGTTCATAAAAGAAGGTAATTATCACCCTACCTAGAAATTGCTTACTTGATTGACATTACTTGCATATAATTGACATTGCATTCTTGACGTTTTCTAACCTCTCGAGGTTATCAATTTTCAAAAAAGGTCAAAGTTTTGATGGAACCTTTGTTCATAGGAGCAGGAAATCACTTCCTTGTCACTTTTGCGGTCTCTTGATACCACGACTTTTCAAGCAGGTAATATTAGCTATGCCTCTTCATAGAAGCAGGTAATCATCACCCTACTTAAAAATTGCTTACTTGGCATTAATTGGCTCACATATTGCATATAATTGAAATTTTCATGGAACCATACTTGTCATAGAATCATCTACCAGCCCAGACATTTCTTTCTCTAAACTCCGACTCCTGAGGTCACCACTTTTCCATATTGACGTAAAAAATTTTGTTAATAGGAGCATTATCTGTAAAGTAACGTAAGCCTTCACGGGACGTGACAAAAAAAAGTATCTGACGCTGTTTCTAATCCGTGTATATTAAGATTACTAATTTTGATAATTTACAACTAAATTACATATGAAAACTACGTAAATTACAGACTTAATTCAATTATAAATTACAAAGAAAATAAATAAAAAAATAAAAAAAAAATTCNAAAATTCTCCAAAAAAAAAATTTCTAAATATAAAAATCTTAAACTGCTTTGACGAAGTCCAAACACACTAGTATTTTCAAAACTATTTCCAAAACCAACTCATTCCCTTCCACCCCCTTTAAAACCTCGCTCACAAAATTTCTCGAGTGTCCCATCCGCACCACACAGTCAACCTCTCCGCACCCCTCTCACACCATAATCGATTTTTTTTCCTTCTCACTCTCTCTATGTACATTTTTTTCCTTAAGAGAGCGAGAAAATAAAAATGGAGCACAAAATTAGAGTGAAAAAAACGCCGGTTTTGAGTGGTTTTTTTTCTGTCTTTGTCATCGTCGACGTTTCTTTTTTTGCCTAGTGAGTTGTAATTAGCCGATTGAGTGAGTGCAAATTCAAAGAAGGAGACAGAAAAAAAGCTTTGAGTGACTTTTTTTTGCTTCTACTCTTCCCGTCTTCTTCTTTCTTATAGCCTCAGAGTCTCTCGGACGAATGTATGCAAATCCATGAATTGTTGGTGTGTGTTTGTAATTTTTTTTTAAATATATATAAATATATTTCTTCTCAAATTTATACATATATAAAATATAATTTTGCTCCAAGTTTTTTTAGTATATATTTGATTCTGTATGGTGTCTTCTTCATATTTCTTGATTTTTGCGCAAAAAGAGACGACCGACCGACGAGGAGCGATGTTTGCTGGCTTGCTGGTTTCTCTACTTCTTGCCAACCCAACAACCACTCCAATAAAGGGAAGCCCTAAAAGCTTAACAGCAGCAAAACACAGCACAATCAAACATTCCCTTTCATTTCAAGTTCGGACTAGGAACTCTTTTTTACAATGTATTGAGTGTAGGGTGGTCGTCTCACTTTTCACCGGTCTGGTATGACTTGACTTGAGGAAATCATTTACTAAGAAATTCAAGCACTTTATAATAAATGTGGTCAGCGATATTTGATCCAAGGTATTTGTGGGGGATTATTGACTGACTGCCCAGTTGGTGTTTTAGTTTCACTGTTGAGGAAATGTTTTGAAATTGCATTTAATGTTGGTAACAAAATTTATTGTTTTGCAAATTTAGAATATTACCCTCATTTGGCTATATTTGTCATTTATATTACATAGACTTGTTATGGAGCTGCTTTACGAAACCAATCACATCTTAAGTCCTTATAAGATAGATACTAAATGACCTCACAAAACTATACTTTTTGGAATATTATCAAACATTTTTAATTTTACGTAAACATTTAAATTTTCAATATATTTATTAATTTTATTGTTTTCATAATTTACGTAGAAATTACACTTGGGAATTACTTTTATTTAACTAAATTTAAAAAATAATTTGTTTTTATTTTTAATTGTTTTAAATGTCTATTTGAAACAAATTTATTGTCAATTTATTGTTAATATTGTTTGAGAAATTCATATTTATAATTAATGATAATTAAGTTAATTTAAAAAAAGTCTTCAAGTAAAACTTTTAACTTTGACTTTCAAAAGAATATTTAATACATGAAAAGTATAAAAAAATTATTCAAAATTTGAATAAGAGATTTTTCATTTATAAATATTTATTTTATATTTAAATACATTGAATATAATATATTATTCTGAAAGATTTATATTATTCCAAATAAGAATAAAAAACTAGTTTTATTATTATTAAAATATTGGTAAAATGTTTATTGAACTTTGGATAAAAATTAGTAATATAGACGATGTAGTTTAAAAAAAATTAAGTTTAATAGTTTGTCCAGTAAATTTTAAAATTTTAAATTGAAAAAAAAATAGGGAAAAGGGCTGAAGTTATTTAATTTTAGAGCGGACGTGTTTGCCATTACTGCTGTTTATTTTATATCGAAAGAAAACTTTATTTTTATTTAATTAAAGCACCTTAGTTAATGTTCAAAAGTCGAGATACCAAAGTCGACTTAAATTTTAATTGAAGCAAGTCTCGTCAGTCGATTGATTTGTTTAATTAAACCAATCCATCCCTGTTAGCTGAGCCGAAAATTTTTCCCCACATTTTTCTTTTATCTAGATTTGCCTTAATTAGCTTGAAGCTTTTATATAACTCAAACAAGCAAGCTTAGCAGCCTAGTTTTAAAAACAAATGAAGTTCTTCAACAATCTAAGGGAAGCTTTAAAAAAAATGTGTAATTTTATATTTCTATTGTACAATAAAGCTTAGATTCCATTCGACTTCCAAGTGTTGCATTTAGAAAATATTGATAAGAATCGGATGCTTCTTGAGATTTCTTTCAACTTTTTCGAAAAATGAGAAAAAAAAACGGTTCATCGTTATTTAATTCGTCGACTAAAATGGACTTCCATATTCGACTTTTATAAATAGTCGACACGGCTTAACTCCACAAAAATTAAAGTCGACTGTGGTAACGACGACGCAAGCTTTTTCGACTCGACAGTGGTCGACGCTGACTTATGTTGTCTGTCGACTGAGATGCCTGATCGCTGCTCGTTGTCGCCAAATTTTGTCTACTAAGTTACCCCGATTTAAATATGTATAATGTGTTTCTAAAGATATGATATTTGTCTCTTCAGCTATTTTCTTGATTTTATTTTAAATTACAATGAATTTTATTTATATATTTCATTTATCGAATGAATCATCTCTTACATATCAAAAATGTGTATGAAACTAAAATTATTTAATATTGAAGATTAAAATTAATTTTAAAAGTAAAGCACGTTTAGTCTAAAATTCTCAAAGTGTACTTTTTACACGTTTAGTCTAAAATTCTCAAAGTGTACTTTTTAATTTAAATTTATTTTATGATCTTAGATTATCTTAATTATGTTGGGTGTTTGCAATATATGTCTAATTTACAATTAAACTCTTAACAAAAGTCTTTAGAAGATTTTAGATTTTATACTACTTTCCAAACATTTGAAATACATTTTCATACAAATACAACGGCTTGATCTTACAAAAGAAAAGTAGGTCCGAGAAAATGGCCCATTTAATTAACTTCGTCATACTTTTAAAGTTACCAAAACGTGAATTTTCGTCATACTTTTTTAACTATACTTTTAAATATATTTTAGTAGTAAAAAATCAACACAAAAAGGCAACGGCAATGTCATACTTTTTGTTTTTGCACTATCGGCATACTTTTGTTTATAATCGTAATACTTTTTGTAGGAATGGTCTATGTAGCGTAATTTCTTGTGAAATAGGTGTGTTCTGCCCTTTAGAGGGAGCTAAGCGACCGAAAACTTGACCTGCCACTACAGGAGTTTTTTTTTTTTTTTACGCGGAGTGATGAATAACTATAGAATCACTTCTTTTGACAGAACAGTATTTTTAACTCAAGTTAATTCTTATTAAAAGAACGTAATTTATATGGGTGATAGTTAATTAAAAAGTACTACGATTAAAAAAATCCGATTAAAAAATCGTATTACAGTATTTCTATCAGTTTAAATTTTTTTAAAAGTATGATGAATTTTGTCAAAAGTATGACAATTCTGCACAAAAGTATTACTATTTTAAATTATTGGGTGACCATCTATTTTTATGTTTTAGTGACTTCAAAATTAAATTTTTTTTATTATTCTTTATTTTTTCTTAACAAATTATGATATAATGAATAATTATTTTTAAACGACAAATTTTTTATTTTGTGTTGATTTTCATTATAAAATTATGACGAAATTAAATTTTAGTATGACGATTTTGTTCAAAATGGTGATGATTTCGACGAATATGGAGATGAAAGTGTCTGTTTTGGCGACGGAAATTCTTAAGCTCTAAAAAACTTTAATTCTCTTTTTCTTTACTGTAAAATATTTCAATCAAACGAAAAATTTCATATCTTAGTTTTATGTGTGATAAGAACAAAGTTTGTTTAAAAAATCTATGTTTGAAAAAATCGCAGACAATATTTTATAATCAGTCTTAAATATTTCGAACAGTAAAATTAAAATATTGTAGGTTGACGATAAAGTTTGATTTCCATTTGTATAATTCCCAGCAGAAGTGTTTGAAATTAGTCTATGTTTTTACTTCTATATAGAAGACTTAACGAAATGGAGTTTCGCCTTTACAGAAGTTCTAACTAGTCATTTATCATCAAAGTTCTGGTGGAACTGAAGCATTTCTTTCAAATGCTTCTGCTTCTGGAACTTTTTGATGCAATAGAGAATGTAATATGGATGGCTTTCAAAGAATCTTCAAAATTTTTGGAAATATATTCTACAGATTTAAAGATTATTTCTTGTAAACTGTAATTTACAGACAATTCACAAGATTATGAAATCAGGTCTTAAATCTGGAATAATCTATGAAATCACATAGTCAAAGGAAACATTTTAAGTGTTTAGGTTGTCCTAGTGATAAGAGTAATATAATAGACCAAATATTTTAAAATGTGATGCTTTATACTTTTTTAAGTGTAATTCTCCTATATGGAAGTCCATATTCTCTTACTTTCTAAGACTCCAGCCTTATACCAAATGTCAAACTTTACCTTCACCGAAATAAAAATATTTCTCAATTAAATCAAAATAAATAAACAATTTACGCACGCCAAAAATAATACATAAAATTGCTTGGAAAACACTCAAAAATCAAACATCTCGGAGAGCTACCCTCTGTAAAGTGTATAAATGTAACTCAAAAACCATCCCTATGAAATTGAGTTGGAAAAAACAGCCCTAATCTCAGGAAAAAAATCCGAAGAAGAGTCAATCACCCTCCAAGCACAAATCTCTCATAGTCCTCGGTCGCGTCATCTGTTCACCCTGTCTATACATAACACGATTTCTACTACAACATCTCTTAGCCACTCATTCTTTTCTCTCATTTTTATTTCAATTTTTTTTTTGCTATACTTTTTTTTTGTGTAATTTCTTTTTGAGTGGAAAAAAGAAGACGTCATCATCCTTTTATTTCTTAAAGTTTGTCGGTCGGTTGCAGTTGGAGTGTATTTTGAGCGGAAAACATAAAAAAAGTAGCAAACAAGAATATAAAATCTAATAAAAAAATAATAAAAGCAAAATAATAATAAAAAAAAATAATAATAAAAAAGAAAAGGAGAAAAAATATGATGATTTTTATTTATTTTTTGTAAACAAAAGTAAATTTTTTTTTTAGTTTTTTTATTTGTTTTTGTGGTTAACGGAAAAGCGGTTAAAAAATATCGGAAAATATATATATTTTTCCATGTGATTTTAGTGAAAATTTTGAAATATTTATAAAGAGTTTTTTTGAGAAAAAAAAAGTTGTCAAAAATGTTTTGAATCTTTTTCAGTTTCATTTTTGTTGTTTTTTTTCTAATTCAATTTAGTTGTGAATCTGACGAAGTGAAAAAAATCTAATATTGTATAGAAGAAGGTGAGTTTTTTGAAATTTAGTTTTTTGGGTTGGGCCAAGAAGGTGGTGTCGTGTCCTCTTTTGAAAGGAATTTCATTTCTGATTATACCTCACCTCACTCACTCATCCACTTCACCGCCGTCCATTTGCCCTACCTACCACTGATCAGAAATTCATTAAAGTTGGACAAATTCCAAGGTTTCTCGATTGACTATGCTTCTATATTATGAATCTATATATTATATAGAGATTCTTTATAGTATATACAGCTTCTATATCTGATGATGAATACACATAAAGACTCTGAACCTTTTCTTATTCTTCACACAAGAAAGAATCCTTTTTCGTTCAGATAGGATAGTCGGTCTGTCGGCCATTTTTTAAAAATTGATTTATGGTTATTATCGTTCATTAAGTTCTAATTGGAAGATTTCTGTGACTGACTGTCGGAATAGCAAATTCTTTGATTGACAAACGTCTCAGGATTTGGATAAAGTTTCCAAGACCTACTCATAGGTCGTTCAACTTGTGCCCTCTTTACAACACTTTGTGAAAAGCTTGTGTGAATTTCTATTATAGGTGTTATGATTCTAATAGAGTTCTTTTTGCTATGTGGGTTTCAGTGTTTGCATCACAGAGAGAGAGACGGCAAATTCAGAGCACAATTAAGATGACACTGTTTGAGAGTATTTGAGGTTTATATAAGGTTTTTTAGTACTTTTGAAATTCTAGAGTGAAGAAATTAACAGAAATGGGACTCTTTAAAGATTTTAATTATGCAGTTTTATGGTTGTCGGTAATCATGAACAATATTTCAAGATTTAGAAATCTTTAACAAAATCTGAAGAGTTTGTTACTCACAAAGAAACACCTGTGTTTATCAAACAATAGAGTTGAAGAATTCGACTGTAACCTGTAATAAATTTCGATATAGTAGACATCTTGAGTTTTATAAGCTTAGTCTTCAGTTTTATATGATTCCTGCAGATTCCTGTCTTATACATTATATAGAATGTTAGAAATTTGTTCTTCATTTCCACAGTATGTTATTTAAAGGATATTTACAGACAATCTATAATCTATATAGTCATATAAATTCTTCATAATTGTGGATAGTCCTTTAAATTCTATATCATATTCTTAAATTTTATTGAAGAGCTTTTACGAAGTTCTATACTCTTTATGGAATTATTTTGGAAGAACCCTAAAAGTCGAACATCGTATCCTTAAACTCTATAATTTGACCATTACTCTATATGAAATTTTCCTATATTAAAAAAAATCAGATTTTTAAAATTACCATCATTTGCAATGTAAAGTCTTTTCAAATTCTACAAAACTTTATTAATGGATAAACTTCAAAGAGAAAGTTTAAAATTGATCTTTAGCTTAAAAAAAAGATTAATTGATTTTTAAATATAATTTGTTTTATTGAATTCTGAAATTCAATCTAATTATCAAATTCATTTCTATTTGTAACAAAATATAAAAAAATATTGATATTATTCTGTATTTATTGATTATCGATAGTCGCTTACAGAATATAGTTTAAAAATGTTATTGTTATATCGTTACATTTGTTTGGTATCCTATAATATGTGCAGATTTGTGATGAATAGCCTGAATTATAAAGAAACTACAGGATTCTTCAGACTCTTTCGATATTCTTAGTCTAAAGAGTATCGTTCGATAGTCGTTCATTGATTTCGGCTACATTTATTTGGTATCCTATAATACGTGCAGATTTGGGATGAATAGCCTGAGTTATAAAGAAACTACAGGATCTTCAGACTCTTTCGATAGTCTTAGTCTAAAGAATATCGTTCGGTAGTCGTTCATTGATTTCGGGTACATTTATTTCGTTACATATACTTCAGACTTACCCCCCTTTAGATTTGTAAATTCTAATATATACAAGTCCCATAACAGCCGACTAAATACTTAAACGGCCATTATTTCATTTATACGAGTATCGATCGATAGTCGTTCATTGATTTCCGTTTCATTTTTCTTTAGATTTCTTTACAAATTAAAAATAGAAAGATATGTCTGTGTTCTATCCAAAGATATATCTAAATACCAGAAGTAAAAATACTTCAACATCCATTATTTTATAGAGTATCGATCGATAGTCGTTCATTGATTTCCGTTTAATTTGTATCCTTGCAAATTAAGACAGGAAAGAATGTCTCCAATATTTTCTATAGTTTTTTACAAATTCCCGAACAACAGACTAAATTCTTTAATAGGAACAATCCAAAGTCTGATGATGATGATGATGATGATGATGATGATGAAATATTCATTTTAAGGAAACCAAATTAAACCATATGCTTGAATTGAAGCATTTAAGTCTTTCATTCAGCTGCTTATATGTCTAAAAACAATTACTTTTCAAAAATTGTTAAATGATATGCTTCGATAATTTTCAAACAAACTCAAGTTAGCAACCATAAAAGTTCATCTTATTTGAAAAGTTTACATAATTCCGAGCACGTTTTTAATCTGGTATTTAAAACATGACTCATTTCTTTGTACAACATCTTTAATTTAGGAGTTGTAAATTATAAAAATGTGACTCACAGAGATCAACCTTCGCAAAAAACAAAGTGCTGAACTTTGTAATATAAGAAGTTCTTTTAGAAAAAAGATGAATAGACAGATTCACTGTCGTTAATAATTAGGATGTTGACTGCCGGATGCACTTTTCTTTATAATGTACATCCGTTCGCTTTGTACTTTTCCACCGACTTCATCGAGCTAGCAGGAAGAAAGGGATTTCCACTCTGGTTCCTTCGATATTAAGACAATTGGGTATTAAATTATGAAAAAAAAAGTACATTTTATAGAAAATAAATAGAATATGCTCTTTTCTAGGTCATCTTTCTTCATATATTTTATATAATATTGATTTTTATATATTCTTTTTGATGTTAAAATATCTGCATTAGAAGTTTCCTGGAATACACCCAATTTGCAATACATCCGACCACCCAGTTTGTCATGAAGGTCATCGAACGAAAATATTTCCTGCAAATACCAAGCCCAATTCCCCATCAGCATCACCCCACAATTAACAACGAAACCAAGCAGCAGCTACAAAAAAGTTGTCGTGCCGACTTCAATAAACTTACAATTTCCTCCTCTGCTCTCTGCCTTTGCTCTTTTACCCTGTAATAACAAGTCTTAATTTATAAATCAATAATCTTCCTATATAATTTTTTGTTGGTGGTTCTTCGTATACAATTACCAAAATAACCTGTGAGTGCAATGTTGCAGGAGATTTAGGCCGACCGAGCTATGGGGACGACGGCGACGGCAACGGACGCCACAAAGAAGCAAAGAATGAGCGAACCCAGCCCATATTTAAAAATGATTGATATCAGAACAAATTATACTTTTTAGTCATTGGTCATTTTTGGCAGGGATACCAGGTCTTTCATAAACTTTAATTAGGAGATTTGATTTAAAAAATAATAATCACTTTTTTGTGATGGAATGGAAGGGAATGCACTTAGAGAAGAAGCTATTGATACATTTTTTTGTTCATTAAATTATTTTCAAATCATTTTTATATATTTTTGTTCCATATTCCTTTTTATATACTTGTCATTCAGTTTTTCAGAGATGCTCTATATAAAGTACATTTTAGCGCCATCTGTTGCATGAATATGATAACAAATTTTTTTTCAAAACAATCTATTGTACAAATATTTTCAGAAAAAGCTTTCAAGCTCCCTACATTTCCTTCAGCGACATCTGTTGAATTAATAGAAATAGCTCAAAGCTTCGAAGAATAGATTTTTTTATTCTTTAAGAAATCCTTATTTCATTCTTAAAATATACTCAATTTAGTAAAGCTATAAAACTTTGTAAAAAGACAACAACAAAAATTTTCTTTGAAAACTATAAGAGTCTTAAGAATGTCCGCAATTTAATTACCCTCATTCTTTCCACGATCAGTATTCCCTTTTCTAAGCGAGAGAAGCGAAAGGTACTCAATTTG
>HF733159.1:55100-71571 GCA_000341915.2 Megaselia scalaris
CCCCCCAAATATGTTGTCAGATTTTACCTAAATATTGAAATTTTCTCAAGAAAAATATTATATTCTGCTATGTTTTTAGAGTGATTACCAACAAAAGTTGAACAAATTTCCTATTTTGCAGTCTGTGATTTTATCCATAACCCTTCATGTAGTTATATCGGCAGTCGCCGAGTTCAAACAGTCTTGCGTTGTGAGAGTGACTACTAAAGTGTATTTTTACATAAAATTTAATTAAACACTCCTAGGGACTAAAAGGGGTGGTGCATTCTATATAAGGCCTAAAATTAAGAAATAGCTTATATTCTGCTGTGTTTTCAGAGTGACTACCGACTGTTATCCAAGTCCACTGTAATTTTCATCAGTGTCACCAGGTCCTATTAAAGCGAAAGTACCCCTCCTTCTAATACAAAAGTATAATCCAGTTTGCCCATGAAACAATCAAATATTCCTAAAGCAACCATTAATTTGCCCTTGAACTCATTTTTCATTCGCAAAATAATCATAAAACATAATTTATAAGCTCCAAAATCTATAAATAAACCCTCAATAAAGCTAGTATTGAATTCAACAATACAAATAAGTAGAAATGAAGCCCAACAAAATGGTATAAGAAGAAATACCATCAAGTTGAAGCTAAAGTCAAAGTCATGATGTGAATTTATACTCAGAGAAAGAACAACACTGTTAACATTTTTATTTCTCATTTCTCGTGTCTTTAAATGCTTAATGTAATGTTCTTTTTAATGGCGTTCCCAGCTGTTTGTTGACCTTAAAACAAAGTCATGGTTGAGTTTCGGTTTTGATTCTAAATCTGATTCTTGGACGGATGGACGCGTCTATGTGATAGACAGACGGATGGACAAAATTTCAAAATCTCAAGTTTTATTGCTGTGGTGAAGGGAGGGAATTTTAATTTTTCAAATTACTGGAATTTTCCCAGATTCTATTTTTACGACCATAGAGTATATGCGTGGAATTGTTGGGAGCTAGTTAAGGAGGTTTTTATAGTTTATTGAGGGTAATTGACATTGGCTTTGTTTGTGCTCATGGGTACAAATTTAGATCAAGTCGTGATTCAATTTGAAGGGTTAAGTCTTACTTTGTAGGAAATGGGATCGTTCGTTATTTGCTTGGAATGGATTAATAAGAACAATTACTCTCATTTGATTGTAATTGGATTCTCGTTTGAATCTAGGAAGTTTATGGTTATTGTTTGAAAGTACTTAGAAATACACAGACAAAAAATCCCTTTATAAGCCTTCCTTTTTTTTTAGAAATCATTTATATAAAATTGACATTGAATCATTTATAAAACTATTATATAAGAATAACATCTAGGAAACCTGAATTTTCCAACAATAGACATCTAATGACCTGATCCTTCCCAGACAAGTCATCTTTAACAAAGAACTCTAATACCCTTCATATAATCCAACCGGTTGTAATTCCTTTGAAGAAAAAACGTGTGATCATGCTGAATCACGGTACATGTTTGTGTGTTTGTCAGTCAGTTATGTTGCCTAGTCATTCTGCATTCTGTGCAACATTACATTCAACAAACAACCTGTTACCTGTACATTTTTCAATTTGATCACGTACGTGGAAAATAGATCACCCCTCCCTTCTTTCCTTGAATCTGGGAAATTAGGGTGTATCGTTTGTTTTTTAATTGATAATTGTATATTTCATAATTTTTTATGAAATTTGTGTTATACACATTTTTATAGCTCTGAAACACATTTGAAATATTTGTATACATCTTTTTATATTTCTGAAACATCGCTGAAAATGCAATCAGATTTGCAACATTCTTCTTTATTTTGTTATTCTTGTTTCATTAAATGTATGTGTATAAACAATGTTCCTGAAACATCCCCTATATATTTCAACAGTTTTTTCTTAACTTTTTAGTTTATTAAAAATATTTGAAATGTTTCTGATATTATTTTTTGTTTATAGCAACATTTGGAATTCAAATTTAAAAAATGTTTATATTGCTTGAAGTACATGCATCAAATAATTTTTCTTTTGTGTTTTAATTGTGTATAACTGCAATAAAATGTTTATACACATTTTTTTTTAATTTGAGTTTTCTTCTTATTGTTTTTAAAATCATTGTTTTTTTTAAATATTTATAAACATTTTAAAAATGTTGCAAAGCATTATTTTTACTAATATATAATTTGTCGACACATTTCTTTGGAATCTTCTTATTGTTTTATAAAGGAAATGTTTTACAGTAAATGTTGATATTTTTTCAATGCTTCTGAAACATGCCATTTAATGTTTAGGTACATATTAGAAATCGTGTTCATATACACATTTTTTTAAATCTGAAACATTTTTATGTTTTATACTTTGAAATGGTGTTTACAAACATAAAGTTGAAATCTTCGCAACTTATTTTTATTTCATGAGATATTTATAAATGTAAAAAAAATATAGTGCAATGAAAATGTTTATATGCATTTATGCAACATGTATTTTTTATGATAATTTGTACCTAAATTTGATATTGTTGTGGAAATAATTATATTGTCTCGTCAATAGAAATCTTCACTAATCATGTTTATAAATAATGTTTGTATACATTGTTCCTAACATTTTTATGTTTCTTATATTGTCTCGTTAATAGAAATCTTCACTAATCATGTTTATAAATAATGTTTGTATACTTTGCTCCTAACATTTTCATGTTTCCGAAACATGAAATTTTGTTATTTTTTAAGTTATTTTTTAATAATTGTAAGCTAAAATACTCGAAACATATTAAAATAATCTTGAACGTAAACTTTACTCATCAAGTTTATAAACAATTTTCTAATGTTTATACACATTGTTGCCAACACTTGTATATTGCCAAAAATTTTAATTTTATCATTTTTTATAAAAAAAAAAATTTTTTTCTATATAAATATAGGAAAATAAAATATATTTTTTTTTAAATCACTTAAGATGATCAACCCTAGAAAGCAAAGTGTCGCGTCGATACTGATGAAACTGCACACGATGGTGCCATTATCACTTCATATATCAAACTGGGTATGGGTATGACTAGTGCGTAAGTGGATATGCTAGTTTTTCTTTATGGTTTCATTTAATTTCTTCTCAGCATTACATCAATTCACTTTGCCACGAGATTTTATAAAATATGTTCATTTTGATAGTTTCCAAGTATTTTCTCTATCGTTTATAAAATACGCGAGGTATTATTTGCTTTAAAATAAAGTATGCACTTAGAGGAACAGGACTATCTTCAATAATTGCAAAGTCTCAAAATATTTCAAAACCTTCTAAAACATCTCTCTCTGCAAAATGAAACCAAAGAGCTTAAGCATAATTGATCGTTTTATGTGGTAGAAAGTCCCGTCCGTCCATCCGATTATGATCATAGCTCCATTTAAACAATGTTAAGTATAAGAGTACGTAAAGTAATAGCTACCAATCCGATTAGAGCTAATCAGATAATAGAGGTAAATGGCCATTAGCGTGCACGAGCTTAACTTTTAGTCTTAGTTTTGCTATTTCTGTAATCTTATTGCTGCTTTCAAATTAGACTTGGAATCAAATCCACAGACAAGATATATGTTGCATTCTACAGAATTCCAGTTTTAAATAAGAAGAAGAAAAACTCCACTTCAGCGACTGCACCCGACTTGTTGTCCTTGGACTTGTTGCCATTGTTTCCTCTTTTATTAGCAGAAATGAGCGGCATGACATGGTTGATACAACAGCTACCGAAGCCAACCAATGTCCACAGGAAATGTCAAAACGATTAAATTTATCAGTTTCTTTGAATTGGATATGCACTCGCACTTTACAGTTCGCTTGTCATTGGGACAATGGGCGCTTTTGTTCTGCAAAAATATATAAATTTATTATATTACATAAAAAAAACTTGTTAATTTTATGTCTAATTACTAAAGTTTTATGTTTTTTTTTCTTTCTTTACAGGTGAGTGCTTGGCTTCTTTTACCATTACTATTATGGATATTTCTTGCAAGTAAGTTAAAACTTTTCAAAGTTTCTTTCTTAGGATTTTTTTGCAGAATGAGGGTAAAAGGAAAAATGATTCATTTTTGGAAAACAAAGTTTAAGTTGTTAGAATTTAATTTAAAAAGTTGAATGAACTTTTTTGAAATACACTCTAAAATGTAAACTTTTTTAGAAACTAAGAATGAGAATATCTTTCACGGGGTTTTGAAAGAAACAGATTTTTATTGTTCCTGTAGAAAATATAATTTTGGGACTGAAAATGAACCTCAGATGGGTATAAACAACGCCTCTCACAATCAGCTGATTTATCTCAAAAAGTTATTGCCATATTGGATAACAATGAATTCTGAAATAAAAATAATAAATGAGTATCTCTCTCTCTGAGTTAATTACTTACGTAATTTAGGTGTAAATTACGCTTGTAAATTAGGTAAATTACAGACAGTGTCCGTCCCTGAAGTAGAAAGTAATGCTCCTTTCTACATAAAATCATCTTAAAATAATAGTTTTCCAATTCTGTACCCATTTTGCCAATGAACACTTCAAAATGGTATCACCTGACAGTAAACAGCTGATTAGTATCTCTGTATCTTAGAAACAGATGATTTATAGCTGATCGTTGTAAGAACGGAAAGGAAAAAGTAATATTCTTCTTAAAATCATCTTCTGTAACTCTTATCACTGTTTTCAACACTTTAAAAAGATTACTATTGAGTAACTGTCACGAACAGCATATGACAGCAACAGCTGATCAGTTTATAAGAGAGAACGATACACACAAAATAAAATGAAAAAAGTAATAACCGATACAATGTTAATAGAAGGCTTCGTGGAACAAAATAGTTTCTCTCGCAAGCTCTGTAAAACAGCCAACAGCTGATCTAAACAAAATCAGCTGATTGGATAGAAAATGTAATTATTTATAATGTAAGATGTAAGATATTGTTCTAACGAAATTTTTCAATTACTTCCAAAAGTTCTTTATAAGAATGGAAAAGGAATAATAATATTCTTCTTAAAATGATCTTATATAGTTCTCAAGAACATCATGTGACAGCAAACAGCTGATCAGTTTAAAAGAGAGAGAACGAAAAACAGATAATAAAAACAAGAAAAGCTATAAATAGTAAAAGGAAAATAGATAGCTTTGTGAAAGAAATGTAGTAACTTCTACAAACAGCTGATCTATGCAAAATCAGCTGATTTGATAAAAACATATGTAATTCAACTATTTTTACATTACTTTCTACAAATTTTAATGAATAGATTCAAATATTTTAGGAACTAAAAGTATAAATATCAATGTTGATCTAAATTTATTCCCATAATCCTCAATTACTCACAATATACTTAAAAGCCATCTGGTTAACAAGTAAATACCAAAAAAAATCTTGTTTCGAAAAACTATTCAAATTCAACATCCCTGTGAAATCGAATCTCCTGAAACTGGTAACGTTTGAAGTTAAGAATTCAAGTTGGTATTAGTTGAATCAATTGACGACTACGTACCAAGTATATAACAACGAGACTCGTACAACAATGAGCACATAAATTCCTTAAGAAAACCATTCCTAATAAGGCGTGATTTCCATTACATATGTTAAAATATTATACTACCATTTTGTATATAGTTTTAATATGTAATTCCTGTCTGTCCAAGAACAAAACCGGTTTCCCTTCGCTGGCTTCTAATTTGAATTATTCACAAGGAACTGTGAGCTCTGATTTCTTCATTATTCAGTTGTTTTATACATATTATATAGTATATTTTTCCATGTACTTGGATCGACGCCGCCATTCATTCTACATCAATCAGTCTGACTGACAGACTTTAACTATCTTTTTTTTTTGTTCAGCAAAGTCTTGTAGGAAAGAGAGGTGAAATAACTTAACACCTACTTAAAATTTCACACCGTAACTTCATCTTTTCAACGTGCAAAATAAGATCTTTTCTTTTTATAAGTCATTAAATCATTCAATCGATGATGTATAGGTTTCTTGTATAGTTTGGCTTGTATCGTAAGATTCTATATCACAAGATTCAAATTAAGCCCAACTAACACCAAAACATATTTCTTTCTTATATATTTATATATATTTTTTTATATTTTAGAAAAATCACTTCTTATGTGAGAAGAAAACAAAAATGCCGGCTTAAACTACCAACTCATACACTTCCATTGCCGGTTTTTCGTTCAAGAATACCCTTAATCAAAGTTCAAGGTCTTTAAATTGTGTATATAATTCTTTGTTTGTGAAGGGTTTTTGTTTTATTTTATTTTTTCTTTGGTTTTTGGGAGCAGTTTTTTTTTATTAGGTGATATTTTTATAGTTTATAACTATGAGAAAATTAGTTTTATGATTAAAAGGTGTGTGAATGAACTTTTATTAAAATTAGTGTTGATTGTGGGTAATGCTCATGATAAAATTTAGAAAAGTTATTTCCAAGAAATAAAGATCGTGAAATTCAAAACTAAATAATCCCATCTGTCTCCTACAGACAACGAATGTATTTAATTTTTGTTCCCATCGAAATTCAAAGTGGTCAGATTCTGGTTGATATAAAACACGAATTTCGATCGAATGAAAGCGAGCAGAATCAAACCAAACCAGCAGAAACGTCTGAAGTAAACTGAACTGAAATCGAATAAAATTATACGTATTCTTGTATATAATATACAGACGAGCACGTATCTTATAGAATTCTACAGCATAAAGGCATAGCTATAGTTTTTATATACACTGAAATAATTTTAGGACACTAATTGAAGGTCTTAGTAGTTTTTTAAAGAAGTTTGTCAGTAAAAAATCAGAATCTGTGGACAAAATTATTTTTGAAATATATATCACATTATTTGATGTAGTCAATATCATCAATATAAAATTTAGAAAATGACAAGCATTTATTTCTAAATGACATCGTATTGATATCTCAATGAAAAAGATATTTCTATAACATCAGGATATCACATACAAATATTTGGTTTATTAAAATATATTTCATGCGACATTAATATAACTATTATAAATATGTCTAAATGATGTCGTTTTGATGTCACAATGATAAAATTTAATGTGTGTTCGTAAAAGAAATGCCGAAATTTCTAAAAAAAATTACCAAAGTAATATAAACTATAATCTTATAATAATAATAAAAATAATATCTTAAAGATATCGCACTAATGCCACTGCGATTAAATTTAGAAATTTAATTTACAGACTTCACTTTTATAATTACTTAGAAACAAATTTATAGACACAAAAATTGAAGAATGAAATAATATCACAATGACATATATCAATCACAAATTATCACTGTGACATCTTAACGACAGAACGAGGATCTTGCTAACATCGCTTTGACTAAATATATTTTGCAAATTCTGTTAATAGAAATAAATTAATTTGTGAAATAAAAAAAAAAATTAATGAAAGTGTCAGAACGATATCGCAGTGATGTCAAAATGATTGATATAAAAATTAATTTTTTATGACGCTTTTAAAGTAAATTTTTATATAAAAAGTAGTTACATAAATATATCACTACGATATCTTAGTGATACAATTAGGACATCTTATGAAAAATGTATTGCGACATTTATATTTATTTGCAGATAATTGTCTGTAAATGATCAAGAAAAAAAGATGATTTGATATAATTACGATGTCGCTCTGATGTCATCAGGACAGAAATTAGTGAATTTAAATTGTTTTGACGATATATTTGTGATGCCAATTGGAATCAATTAACTTTACAGACTAATTTGTTTTTAAATTTCCAATCTTCATCTTCTTTCAATACAAATTTATTACACTTGTGATATTTGTGTTATGTCATCAAATTTATCGAATTTGTATCTAAATGTTCTAGATTCTATTGACAACTGTCAAATATGTGATGTCGCTGTGATGTCATCAGGATTTTATTCAGAAATTATTGAACTCAAATTTTCTTGACGATATCACAATTACTTCAGCTACTTTGAAGTCCATGTTGTCATAAAATGTCATATATACGATATTGATGTGATATTCTTGTGATATCATCAATTTTACCATCATATATCCATCAACAGAGAACATAATTTCCTCAGTGTAGAAACATCCATCGAAATAAGTAGAGTTTATATAAACCATATGTAAAGACTTTAAGTAGAATGCTGCTATAGAATTTCAAGTGGAATCAGACGACGATCACCGGAAATTTCAGATTAAGAACCAACCCACTGTGTGTGATTTTATTTTTAATTAGGGAATTTTCCATGGCAAAGCATTTACTTTTTTTTTTGGAAACAAAACGACCATCGTCCAAAATTTCAATTTTAGTGATATATTTTCCAGGAATTTTCAACATAATGACCAGGTAATTATTATCACAGCCATAGCCAGCCCAAGCAGGCAACAAACTTTAATTAGTTTTTATTACAGTTCTGTTTAAAAATAACAACAGCAACTAAAATTTAAATTGTGGAAAGAAACTCAGGGAATTATGTATATTTCAGTTTCAGACCATGGGCGTTTCTCTACAGTCGATTGTTCTTCATATGGATTGGATGGTCTGTCAACACTTTTGACTTGAGTGTCCTTGACTGTCTGATGGAATTGAATGGATAATCTGCACTCAATATGGTGAAATTATGGCTATATTTTCCGTTCTGATTTCAAGGAAGTCATTCTCAGATTAATGTCCTTGACTTGATGGTTTTCGATATACTTTTCAATTTTATTATTGATTGGTAAATGATTTCTCTTTTACAGAAAAATAAATTGTCTGAAATATCAATATAATATCTACTTTCTTACCCTTCAATTACCGACAAAAGTTCAAAAGCCATAGACCAATTCTTAATAAATACTTGTTCGTTGAAGAGTATAATTCCACAAATAAGCTCCTCATGCGTGATATTCATGCAGAAATCCGCCCATAATTTCAGCTATTTATGGAATTTAAAGCAAAATCTGTTATTTAAGGCAAACTCTTAAGAACAAAGCATCGTAAAACCTTCGACGTGATGACTATTTATAACTTTTTTTGAGATAAATTCAAACTTTCTCTTCTCGAATTATTCGATTTCTTTTAGCTTTTTTTTTTGCGATAACACTTTCATTTTAATATGAATTGATCTTCTTCCATTAATAAAGTTTACCTCGAACCTCGAGGGAAAATTAATTGACCGCAAATTCTCATGATTCAATTACAATTTCAAGTGATTTATATAAATTACAAGGTTTCATGTGAAATATATCATTTTTCGCTAATTTATTCATTTTTATTTATAGACAAATTTAAATGTTGTAAAAGTGTTTTACATATTTTTTTCAGACTTTCAATTTATAAAATTTGGTGAAATTTGCTTTTTTGATTGTTGATTGTAATTTTCCAGAAAGACATTTTGAATGTTCTTATGTTTTCTATAAATTTCTGGGCAACGTTGCCGGCATATCGTAAAAAATACAAATATTGCCGGGTATAGGATTCTTTTCCTGCAGTTTTACATGCAATTAAATTACAAGGTTGCATAAGAAATCTATAATTTTTCGCTAATTTATTATTTTTTTATAGAAACATTTAAATGTTGTAAAAGTATTTTACATATTTTTTTTTTCTAGACTTTCAAATTATAATATTAGTGAAATTTGCTTTTTTAAATGTTGATTGTAATTTTCGAGACAGACATTTGTACGGTTCTTCTGTTTTCTGTAACTTTGTGTGCAACGCTGCGGGCATATCTCAAAAATACAAACATTACCGGGTAGAGGATTCCTTTTCTGCAGTTTTACGTGCAATTGTATTCAAATTTTCATTGAAATCTATAATTTTTCGCTAACGCTAATTCGTAAATGTCTGTGCAACATTGCCGTCATATCGTAAAAATTGCAAACATTGCCGGGTATAGGTCCTTTTACTGCAGTTTTAGCAATGCTACAGCCAATTGCGGCTCTACACAACCTATTTTTTAAGGTTTTTGAAAAATTAGGGTTTCCCGACTACCGGTTAGTGTTTAAGCACACTTTTACAAAAAATTTCAAGAAAAAAATATTGTCGTAAATTTCAAAATAAAAGTATATCCGACTTTTTTAAGTATCACAGTTTTCGTAATTACCATTTAAAGAGGTTCCTTGTTTTATTCATAAACATAAAAGCCGTCGGATATTGTATCTAATTTAAGTCTGCTACAAACATAAATTAATTCTATGAAATTTTCACCAACATCGGATTCATCCGCAAAATAGCAAAAGCAAACCAAAATAACAAAGAGTTCTTTTTTTCTGCTGCTTTTTTATTCCTAAATTTAATATAAAGTAATTTTAGTAAATTTAAATGTTAAAGACTTAAATTTTCATAAAAATAAAATAATAAAAAATACTATTTATATGAAATGCTACATTCTTCGAGTTTATTATATAAATTTTTACAATGTTGCCGCCATAAAATGCAATGTAAGTGTATTGCCGATTACAGTCTTTTAATTTGCTAGACTTTTTAAAACAGAAAAAAGTAACAAAGATTTTTTAGTTCAATGTTGTCGTCACTCCGTTCACAATAATCTCTTTTAGACAATGTTACCGTCATAATTTGTATGATGACTACATTGCCGACTAAAGCCTTTAAATATCATTAGTCTTGTACTATTTAAATAAATTTGTTGACAATGTCGCCGCGATAACTTTTAAGGTGCCGGCCACAAATAATTTAAATATCATAAGTGTTGTACTATTTAAAGAGTGCTTTACCCACAAAAGTAAAAGAAGGTGAAAAATGAAATAAAATGTTCACCCATAAATATCATTAGTCTTGTACTATTTAAATATTTTGTTTGCCAATGCTGCCGTCATAATTTTCAAGGCGACTGTATTGCCGACTACAGCCTTTAAATATCATAAGATTGTGCAATTTAAAGAGTGTTTTACCCACAAAAGTAGACAAAAGTGAAGTATAAAATAAAATTTCCACCAAACAACAAATTCATTCATAAAATAGAAAAAAGCAGAACAAAATAATAAAGAATCCCTTTTTTTCGCTGTTGCTTCTAAATTTAATATAAAACAATTTTACTTACTCTTTCAGTGTTTCAGACTATATTGTATATAATTGGCTTCAGATTGTGAGTTTGGTTTTCTGTGATAGTGATTTCTTAGCCTTAAAAAAAGACAAGACGCCTTGCAGATGGTTCATTTTTCTGCTTTTGAGCACGCAATGATTATTAGACTTTTTACTCAAAAAGCCAGCTGTATTGATTTAAATTCGATAAGAAACATATTCTGCAGGTGTTACAGAATCTCGCTCATGAATTATTGGAAAGGGTTCTTAGGATTTCAAGTTGAAATATTTCTATAATGGTAATGTATTTATAAGAAAGTGCGAGTTTTGTAGAACATATTTATGAAAGAGATTATTCAGAACACGTTTCAAAGTCGTGAAAATTTACAAAGGAATGGAATTGATTTAGAATTTTGTTTTTAAAGGGTGTTGTTTGAGTGTTATAAAATGTAAGACTTCTAGTTTAAGTTCACAAATATTGAACTTCATCGTAGGTATTTTCCTATTATTTTTTTATTGTCAAAAGCAAACAAATTATTTAACCTTCACAGGAAAGTCAAACAATTTGGCTCGTGGTATTTACCTATGTTAAATATTTAAAAAGAAACAAAAGCAATGCAAAGAATTTCGAATAAAAAGACAAATATTTAATGCTTCTTAGTGAATAAAATAAAAAATATTTCTGCTACGGACTTGACTATTTGGAAAATAAGTAATGGTTGAAATGCAAAGAACTATTGTCGGTAATATTGTTATGCATAACATTCTAAAAAAAATCTAACTTTAAAACTAGTATGAAATGGTAGTGTGAAAATATTTGTATAAATTTTATATAATAAAAACACTTTTATTGATTTCCGGTTGGCCTCAACTACATAGTAATGACCAGATGACTCGGGAAAACTTTTGCTTTTCGAACGTTTTTATTCACTGCGGGGACACCCCCCATTATGTGAATAACACAAGACAATTACCAATATTTTGCTATTATATAATGAAATAGAGAATAAAACATTGAACCTGCACATTTCAAATCCATCGCTTCAGCAGGCAGATAATAAAATATTGAACTATTTTCATTATATGTAAGTTAACCTTCTAATATTAAATGTGTAAATTAATTAAATATCAAACATTTTAATGTTGAATTGAATCGAGGGCTTTACTTTAAAAAATTGTTATATGCAACTGTTTATTCATTGCGGGGACACCCCCCATTCTCAGAAGTCTTTAAAACAAACCTTTTTCTTCTCAAATATTATGAAAATCCCATTCAATTACCAACTTTTTTCTACCTGAACATTTCAAATCCATCGCTTCAGCCGGCAGATAATAAAATTAGAGATAAAATATAGGAAAAATAAATAAAATAAAAGGGGTTGAAGAGGAGGCAGTGAAAAATCAACAAGACCAGAAATAGAAGCAGCAGCAGAAAGTAGCACCAGAAAATTTGTTGTTTATATTTCGTTTTCGTAGTAAAGTGTAGAGTATGTTTTGCCCTCGTTTTCAATTTTATGAATGAAAAATATTAAACAAAAGAAAAACGTAAAACGAATGAACAAAAAACTAAAAAAGACTACGACAAGAAGCTTCTGCTTTTTTGCACCAGACAAAAAGACTGAATCAACTAGTCCTACACCAAAAAAAAAATCTCTCTCTATCTATATACATCTATAATATACATTTCTATCTATATATTATATAGATAATAAAAATAATAAAAAATGTGTTATTTTTGTATATTTTTTGCTGTTGTTAACAGAAGACGATATTCAATTCATTCTCTCCACCAAAAAGGAAAAAAAAATAGAAAACTCCCCTTTTCCCATCCTGCTCTGTTATTTTATTATATTATTTTCCAGCTTTTTTCACATCCTATGTTGGAGCTATGTTAGCAGAGCCAGACCATAATAATATATAAATATTTTAACACATTCATGGTCGTCGACGTCGTCGTCTTCTACGGAAGACTTCTCTCTTTTTTTTTTTGGTTGCTATTTTGCCACTTCTTTTACTTATACTTCTTTTGCTGCTGCCACCACTTTTGTTGCAATAATCAAGATTTTCCTTTCATTTTGAAGGTTCTTTTCTTTGTCGTTTTCTCTTTCTTTTCACTCCTTAGCTGAGTTTCTTAGACATTTAGTATACTAAACTAAAACATTACACCGCCAGCGTATGTGTTATACTTTCTACGTAGAGGAAACAGACTTGCACCAAGAAAAATTTCGATGAAATGCGTCCTGAAAAGCTTCGTTGATCCTTAAGGTTCTCCTAAGTTCCTGTTTATCGTGGGTAATTGAATGTGACTTGAATATGCAATATTGGATTTCGGGTTGTCCTCATATTTAGTCGTGACCAGATCAAATAAAAAAAGGGTTGTTCATACATTTGTATAGTTGGCTATCTCACAGAAGTTCAAGAACATTTATCAAAGCTATTGACTGTAAGAAATGGATTGTAAATTAGAGCTGAATAGGATCAGTGATAGTATTCTATGGAAAAATTAAAATTTTAAATTATCTATTTTAAGAGGCTACAGTCTCTTAGAAAAGCAAGCGAAAGAAATAGACATCACAGACAAGTGCAGATATCTCTCTACTGTAAATATCCTGGTAACTAAAAGAAAGAGCTACTTATACGACTTCTTTTTAGATCAGCACCAACTTTAGACGCTGGAAATTAAGACTGCTTTTCGCAATACGACAATTTGGCTTTGATTACGAGTAACACAAAAGGCTAAAGGAAAATTTGAAGCACAGTCCCATTTTCAGTTACCTTGACAATTTTAGACATGGAATCCATTTCAGAAAACTATTGAGAATCATATGTCTGGTATTTTACAAGTCCGTGTACATTTAATTTGTAAGTTTTACACCCCTCGGACCATAATACCTAGCGGAACTAGATATTTAAGGATTCATATTACCAGCAATTACCTGGAAGATGGATTATATTAAAAGCATTATTAATGGTTAAATTGCGGACACACTTCCAAAACTTTCCAATTTCTCATAGATCTCCAAATTTCTTTCCGTGTAACTATATTAGTTCAGATTAAGTCAAACAGAACGACCAAACATTATTTATCTATTAATTACCTTCTAAAAAAAGGAACGTTTACGTTGGCTTTTGGCCTGGACCCAGGATTTCATATCACCAGTTACTGATAATATTAAAATGGCCCAATAAAATCGAGGAATTACCTTCTACAATCTTTACTTCTATTAAAAGTGCTGATGTTTATAATTAAAAGGCTTTTCATTGTTAAATTACCGACATGCTTCCCAAATATCTTCGAATCTCTCATAGATCTCCAAATTTCTGTTGACCTGGTCCTAGTACTAGGGTTTCATATCACTAGTCACTGATAATATATTAACTATTCTACATTAACAGTAAAGTCCAATAACATTACCGACAGACATCCCAAAGACCTTAGAATCTCTCATAGATATCCAAATTTCTTTCCGTGCAACTAGTTCAGTTCAGTCCAACCCAAACAGAAAGACCAAAAGCCGCACACATGTTATTTTTCTTTTGATTTGTTTTGATTATATTTCTTTTTTTTTATTTTTGTAGTTTTTTTTTCTCTTTTAAAATAAAATAAATTTTTATTACTTGGAGTTTTCAGTTTCATTCTTGAATCGATGGATTTTTTGTGTGTTTTCCTTTCTTTCCTCTTTGTGGCAAGCGAGCAACAAAACCAGCCAGCCACATAACCGTGTCCTTCATACATGATAATGTTGCGATGATGATGACATGGAAAAAGGGGGGAACTCTTCTGCTTCTTACAGTTTGTTGATGCTTCTGCTGGTACTGGTTTTGTAGCTTTCATTGCTATTTTTTTCCCAACAACGTTTTAACGAGATAAATGAAAAATAATATTAAAAAAAGTGTGTGTTTTGTTATATTTTTTATTATTTTCATGCAGCAGCACTTCTTCCTTTCCTTTTCATACTATTTTTTATGATTTTTATCGTTTTTTTATTATTTTTATTGTTATTTTTTTCGTCTGACGGCTGCCATGTTCTTGTGTCCTTGTAACCTACTTACCTTATTTTCATTTCTCTCCTTTCTACGCGATGATGAAGTCATTGATAACACTTTACACACAATGAGCCGGTCTTTGTGGGTGGTTTACAGAGCATTAGGTGTAGTATTTTCAAAAGGTTGAGGGTAATCGCAATATTTTTGGAAGTAGGGTTCACTTATTTTAGAATTCAATGTGATTGTTGTTGGATTTGTCACAAAAGTAATCAGAAATCTGGAACTGATCTAAAAATTAAGAATACCTTCTTGAAACTAAGAGCCCTATTTTCTAGGATTCCCTAATTTCTTGGAAACTCAAAATGATGGACTTATACTGATATTCCAATCAAACTAAATCTACTCTTGTTTTCCACTTTATGTCTGATATTTTCTTGGTAAATGATGCACAACTGTCAAAACGAAAGATGGCTTAGTCCTTCGGGTTCACATCGCCAGTAACTGATGATAGGTTAGATATTTGCCTTTTATTTTCATTTTATATTTACATTTCCTTTGCAAATAATGTAGATCTTCCATCTTTCACTCAGACCTATTAGGTGAGCCCAAAATAAGGCGACTTACAGCAAAAGCTGAAATTTTTCTAAAAAAGCGGCTAGCCGAAGCCAATATTTTTGTTCTCTTAAGATTTTCTTGATTCGGCTTTATACATTTTTCGAAAAAAATGTTGTTGTAATTGTTTTCTTCTTCTTTTTTCCCCTCGTTATTTTTCATCAGCCGAATTAAGGCGAATCTAGGCACCAGCCTATTATTTTCATTTGACTGGGTGGAGCCGAAAAAAATCAATCGGCTGACAAGTCTGCTTTCACTTTTGAATTGGTCCTTTGGGTTCATATCGCCAGAAACTGATGATATTTAAGCAACAAATATTCTCACACATTTTATTAAAAAATTTTTAAAACATTTATTATTTTCTTGTCATGTCACTTGTGAACAAAGTGAAGACCTGATTGTGTTCATATCGCCAATAAGTAATTAAATTTTATAAAGTTTCAAAAATATTTCATAAAAATACAATTACTTTGTATAAAAAAATACACAAATTCAAAGGAAATATATTTGTAAAAAATCCTTCACACCATTTCTACACCCAAAAAAAGAAATTCAAATTTCTTTTGTCATAAAATTCTTTATTTTATCCCCCCCCCCCTTAAAGACTTGATGATTTATTGGGAACTTCACAATTAAGATATTAAATTAATTTTGTTTCTGTTTTATGAGTCGTGGATAGGACTTAAGTCTGAACCGTGACTTCTGTAAACTGAGCCCATTTCCATTCCTTTTAAGAAATAGATAAGATTCAAACCTAATTAAAGATTCAAGACTGTTGACGCTTAAGACGAATCACTGTGGATTTAAATAGTTCTGAAATTCACATTGAATTTA
>HF733212.1:3800-14213 GCA_000341915.2 Megaselia scalaris
GGGGGGGGGGGGGGGGGGGGGGGGGGGGGGGGGGGGGGGGGGGGGGGGGGGGGGGGGGCACAATGTTGAGAGAGCACGAATACACTGTAGAATGTCCTCAACTAGGCAACTTTACATCCTCAGTGGCACTCCACACTAATGAAATTTTAGTAAATATTTTATCAACTCTTTAAAGAAATCGTTCAAAAATTCAGATTCTTTAATTTTTTTATCCAAAAATATAATTTTCAAAAAAGCCCTTGTTGATACTTTTGTCTTAAAATAAACCCCTTACAAGATCTATTTTCCGAAATAGGCCTTTACGAACCCTGTAAAATAAAAACAATTCAAAGAATCGTTTTTACTCTGGATACAGAGTAATAACGAACCTTCTTCGAACTCGAACCTTTACCTTCATACAGAAGGTCAAGGTTCGAGTCCCATTAATGCAATTCTGTTTTTATTGTTGTGAAATAATTGTTTTTTAGTAGTTATATATATGATTGAAAAATTTAGCAACTTTTTATAACAACAGTCTTGTATTCTAGTAAATTTTGACTTAAAATGTTTATTTCTATACAGCAGAAATAAAGAAGACAAAGTGCATCAGTATATTTTTCAATAGAAATTTTTTTTCCGAAATTTTTGGAAAATCTGAACTTTTTGCAAGAAATCTGATGTTATATTTAATTTCATAACTTTTAAAAATTAACGAAATCGTAACTTTTTTATATAAATTTTGATAAAAATTTTATTTTTGCTAAAAGTTAATATCGAAAACAATTCAAAGGGATATGAAAAGAGTTATTAACTAAATCTAAAGTGAAATGGAGAAATGCTTTCCAAGGTTCATAGTTAAATAAATGTGTACTGTGGATAAAATCTAATTCTTCCAAGACTTCTGAGCTTCTTTTGCTTACATTTACAGACTAAAGTCGGTAAAAGTACACACTTAAAATAAAATTACCCTCGAAGGACCAACTTATTCTAATTAATTTCCTAGAACCACCCTACTAACTAGTTAGCAGCTACTAACTAAACTGATAATAGCTAGCTAACTACGTTCATTCAGCAAGTATGATATTGATTATACATTTGAAGGTAATTGACTTTTAGAGAAACTTTTTTCTTCTCTTCAAACAAACATACTGGTTTTTATAGAAAAAAACAAAGTTTTTTTGAGAATGAAATGTTTGTTGAAATGTAATGATCTGGAAGTTAAATGTAATCTGGGAACTGTATCAAATTCAATTGTATTCCTTTAACAAAGTGAACAATTTTATTAGCATTAGAGAAAAGAGAGTTAAATGTCAAGGATAATAAAGAAAAACATTCCTTTTATGTTTTATGTCCTTTTCCCTTCAGTATTACTTTTATACTTTCTTTCGTTTTGTTCACACAATTCCAAAGAGGAAAAAACATTATCTTAGGTTGTTTGAGGTAAAAGATACACTTCCGGGAAGCTTTATGGACTGAAAGATTTGTAAGATGACGGATTTGATTTTTCCTTTTTTTTACTTATTTATTTTATTTTTCCGTATATTCGATTAAAGGATGAGAATAATTTTGGGTTGTCTTATCAAATTATTATATTATAGGCTATTAATGTCTGCCAGATTGAGGTTTTTTGTAACAAAATAATATTACACAGAAAGAAACAATTTTTCGTGTTTTTCTTTTCTAAACGACCGAAGCGATGATCAGTCACTGTATGGAGAAAAATACTCAGTTTAACCGCTTGAGTGAAGCACTTTCATTCAAGTCACTGAGAGTAAATCCCTCACTCAATTTTTTGTGAGATAAGTTGAAAGAAGATAAAATCCAAACAGAAAATCTAAGCGACAGAAGAAGATGATCAGTCACTGTATGGAGAAAAATACTCAGTTTGACTGTTTGAGGAGCACTTTCATTCAAGTCACTGAGAGCAAGTTCGTCACTCAATTTATTGTGAAATAAATTGAAAGAAGATAAAATTAAAGAAAAATTTTTTTGCATATTCCCTTTTCTAAGCGACACAAACAATGGTCATTGTATGGAGAAAAATACTCAGTTTAACTGCTTGACTGAAGCACTTTCATTCAAGTCACAAATTGAAAGAAAATAAAATCAAAGGAAAAATGTTTTGTATATTCCCTTTTCTAAGCGACAGAAACGATGATCAGTCACTGTATGGAGAAAAATACTCAATTTAACTGCTTTCAAGTCACTTTCCGTCACTAAATCTTGGGATTTAGTGAAGAAATCTTAGGATTTCGTCTGTAACTACAATTTTTAGAACTTTCTCTTACACCCCCGATTCCAGTCAAATATATAAGCCTTTATAAGCTCTAAATCATAATTCATGCTCGATTGCATTTGCTCCCATGTCTGGTATTTTCCAAATTAAAAAAGTAAGAAATTAACATTCAAAATTAGTTTTATATTTTAAAATTTTGAAAGCATCTATATTACAGGACTTTGCAAACACTTTAGGTATTTGCTCTGGAGCAGCTATCGGACTGTTCCAGGTGACTGATTGTGGAAAGCCTTGTGCGATCCGTTCGCTGCTAAGGTATGTTTTCTTGAATAAGCGTGGTAAGACCCATCAACATTGTGAATTCCTTACTAATCCACCACTTCATAAGACGGCAATTAGAAATCCTGTATTAGGGGACGGTATAAATGTGCTACTAATATCTACTATGGAAAACATACATGAATATAGATCCAGAAATTATATCAAAACACAGACTAATAACACCAGAACTCTAAACAGAACAAAAATCTCACAAGATTTGCGGAAACATTATCAAGAGGATGCAGCTCATATCAGTTCGATATCTACTAAAATTGCTACACTACAAAACATAGGATGGAGTAGACCTTGTTTGCCTACACTAATCTTCCTGCCTTTTACATAAAAGTGGTGACATAAAATATAAGCCTTTTTTTAATTTACTTCAAAATAATCCCTTTTAAGTCCTTGTACAAACCCTGTATATAGAGATAGATTCTTCATTTCTTGAAGTCAATTCTTCCAATGTACTCCCTGATAAAATAGACTTCTGCGCCTGTATCAATCAAATTGATATGTTATTTTACAAAGATTGTTTCCTTATTTCTATCGTGTATTGCAAAAAAATGTATGGATGTAATCCAACTCGTATGGGATCGCGATTTCTTCCACAGTTGAATTTTGGAATAACTTCTTCAATTTTGTAATTAAATGTTTTGGAACGACTTGAAGAGAAATGCTCTATCGCTACGGACATCCGTTAAATTGAAATCCTAGTTTTGGCGAAACTAGAAAGCCACTGAGTTCACTGATTGATGCTCAACTATTTCCTCGAAACCATTCCTATATTGACAAAACATTTCCTTCGTACATATCTATTTATGTACTAAATAAACATGGGTATCATCCCTCTGATACCCACAAGTTCTTCCTTGAGTGCATTAAAGCCCAAATTAAACAATTTTTAAATACAAACAATTACTACTTGAAAACTTTATCCTTTATAAAATATATATTTGCATATTTATACAAAAAAAAGTAAAGTGAGTTTTTAAAAACTCTTGAATAATTTTTTAAAATGGAATATACTTTTCTGATGCATGAATATTTTTGCACATTTTAAAATTTCAAGTGACCTTCATAATTTTTCAGTTAAAAGTATGAGGAGAGGAAACTATACCTGACAGGTCGTTTCGAAATTTATTTTTAACTTTTTAATGTTTATTGAATGATATTTTTTTTCTGAAAGTCAGTAATTCAATTACTCTCTTTCCATAAATAGAATTTATAAAGCAATCTTTAATAGAATTACCCTAAAAATGAGATGCCACATTTCTGGAAATCCTATTACTACATTCTAGAAGAAGAGAAGATATTGTGACCTAAATATCTGACCTCATATAATTCCAATATTCTCTTGGAATACCCTACCCTTTCAGTCTGTTAATATCATAAGTTGCATATATCCTTAAAATTTTTGTGAATAGCTCAATTCATCAAGCTGGAAAACTGTAAAACAAAAGCCTAACCACACAAGACAATGGGGTTCTTTTAGAGAACAAAAAGATAATAATGAAGTAATGATTTTGTGAAACCACTTTTATAGGAAACCAAGCACAAACCAAACAGAAGAGCATATTTATTATGTAAAATAGGAAAATTATTTAAACTTGAAAGGAAATTCCCACAATAAAGTCAATCAAAATCGGAGATAAATTTTGGATTTCCCTTTTATAAATGTTTCAATTCTTGTCAAAGGGTCAAAGGTTTTGATGGAGAAATATTCAGTTTCATAATTAAAATTTAGTTTTTTATTAAATAATTTGAGATAGTATTTTTAGTCGGTAAATGACTTGTCATTTCATTGATATTTCAATTATAGAAAAATTATTTGAAATTTACTTTGATATTTATATATATTTCAGGAGATAAGATGGATTGGAAAATTAGAAGACAAATGATAGGCTATTCATATTATGTTCATACCCCTACTGAAGGATTAGATGAAAGGGAAATGACACCTTCTATGAAGTGACTAACTAGAGACGATGTTTCCAATTTGAGAGAACCTTTGTTACCATCCAGGCATATGCACCCAGACAAAAAAGTGCTAAAAACTAGAACTTAGATGTAAAATACACTCCAATAATTCTTAATGCTAGAATATAGCACTTTATAGCCATTTGACATATCAAAATTCTAAAAACTGGATCTATTTTGCTCTAGTCTTTAGAATTTTAATATGTTAAATGGCTAGCATTAAGAATTCTTGGAGTGCATTTTACATCTAAGTTCTAGTTTTTAGCACTTTTTTCTCTGGATGTGATCAATATACAATTGGGTTCAAATCTAATGGATTATGTGAAAAAGTAAGATCCTCCAAAGCCTTGGACGTCAAACTGTAAGAGCACTAATGTGCTGTAGAATAACTTCAAAACTCCTAAAAATCTGGAAATATTGAGAAACAGAAAACAAGAAAGGGAGTTCTATCAATGTGAATTTAAGCAGAACAATCCATACATCAGATCGAAAGTTCAAAGCCACGTACGAAATTTCTGTGTAAAGGTCAAAAATTGTGTATGATATTCTTAAAATTCCAAACAGATTCATTCCTAAGCTTAAGAATCCTTTGGGTTTCCCCTCATTGCTATTGGAGTTGTATATTCTTCATGACAGGTTGAGGAACACCTTTAAACATGTCGACTACAAACAAGCGAATGATACTCAATGTAGGCTATATCAGCTCAATTTTTTTCATATGCAGAAAACATTGAGAGAACATCATCCGCAGTTATTAACAAGTTTCTGCCCATCGAAAACTGTTCTAGCGAACAGAAGGGGTTTCCAGGATATATCCAAACGGAGGTTGGGCTGAGTATAGTGAGGAAGTGAGTAATATACTCCTGGATACACATTTACAAGAGTCAGTTGCAGTTGACTCGGAGACGGTACGGTTTAACAGTTGAAAATTGCGATAGGTTTGTTTCCGATGAGTGGCTGAAATGGGCTATAAATAGTATTGAACCATAGAAGTCAGCAGGAGCAGATGACACCTTTCCCGCAATGCTGCAGAATGAAATTTTGTTACAAATCTTTGGAAGGAAGTAAAAAAAACCGAATACAAATTTGACTTCATCTCCAACATCGTAATCCCCGCGAGGGAGAGTTGGAAACAGGATGAAGTAGTTACTCCGGGAGAACTTTCAGTGTTCACTGTTGGATCAAAGACATCAGAAGATACGGTTTCAGGTGTATTTTTTATAACTGAATTTATATGAATGAATTTAGAAAAAGTTTTGTAGAGTTACTAATAGCGAGGATATCCGTTAGTTCATGGTAGGACGATGTGGAAACATTGTGTTAACTAATGCTTGATTTGAATGCAGAATTTCATTCAACTTTTAACAATACCCAACTCATGTTTAAGGACTATTTGAGCGCTATTTGAGCTTTGAGCTACTAGTTCTTCTAAGCCAAGCTCAGTTTCACTTTCGTCCCTTAAAGCATATTGAATAATTAATGTTTAAATAAATATTCTTAAAATTATTCTTATATATAAAAATTTATTTCAATTACTGACAACAAATTAAAAAAATTCTCTAATTTCTATACCAAAGATTTACAAACATTTCAAAAAAATAAAATTAATAAAAAAAAGATATACTCACTTGATCAAATGGACATAGTTTGTTTTGTAATGTAGCCAAACATGCTCGACATATTGTGTGGCCACAGCCTAAACTAATTGGAGGACGATTTACTGCTGCAAACTCGTTACAACAAACTGGACAGTATAAAAACTCTGTCCATTGGGGCGCCTGTATCGGCATTCTGGAAAGACCAACAAATTTTATTATTAGTTTTGTGATTATTACTTTTGATTGACATGTTTTTATATTAATATTGTTTTACATTCTACATTTTATTTTACTATTAAATAAAGCTTCTATACTTTTAAAGAGTGAAAATTTTTGTTGCCGACATTGGTTGTAATTGACATTTCATTGATGAGGTTTTATGATTTCCAGGATTTACATGACTTGTGTAGGTGTGATGATGGAAAATGATTGATGATTTTGTAATATAAGGATTTATGATTAAAATTACGTAATATTTGCTATTTATATTAGATTCGAAAAGTTTGTATTCGAAAATACATTTATAAATCGCAATCAACTCCCCCATCAATCTTATCAAAATTCACAAATACCTAGAATATTTTCCATTCGAAATATACAAAAATATAAATCAAATCAAATAGTAACAAAAAAAAACAGACATCGAAATGTTCATGATCAAAGTACAAACAAACACTGCAACTAACTAAAACAAATGAATCCGTTAGTATATAAACTTGAAAATAAGCAATTGTTTAGTATTTCCCTTTTAGTTAGTTAGGTCAACGAACGTTATCTCTCTAAAACAACTAAGTTCACTGGTATTATACTAAATAGAGGTGGTTCGTTGGCGTTATCTAACCACTTGCTAGGAAACACCACACATAGAAAAACATATCATTTGACTGACCACAAATTTGGCGGCATTTTAGATTACTTTTTTCTTATATTTTTTTTTAAATTCATTTTAGACAAATATTTTAAAAATTAATTTACGAAATATATATTTTAAAAAGTTTTGAAATATTTATTATTTTAAGCTTGTGAGTAATTCAATTTTCATTTACCCAACAGTTTTAAGAATTTAGAAGAAAATATAAATGTTTTTTTAAAAGTTGGGAAAAATCTGAAGACTATCGTTCAATAAGTCTATCATAGGACAGGAAACTTAAGCTCTTTGGTGTCAACTAGGAAGCAGAACACATTAGAAAGAACTAAGAAGAAGGGAAATTAATGCCTGTGTAAGATATTCGTGAATTAAAAAAAAACTAGTTTTATTACAAAAAAAATAAATGGAAAATTAAATACGAGGGGTAAACATGTAGATTTTGAAGACCAAATCCTGTACAACTTTTTACAAAATCTTCCAAAATACTTTAAAATCATCCAAAACCCTTCAAAATCATCAAAGGGGGGGGGGATACAGGCGCCGCCAGGCGAACTGGTCAGGCAATTGACGAGGAGTCGAAAGAATGTGGTGCTAGGTTGCGACGCAAATGCCCATAACATCTTATGGGGTAGTAGCGACACAAATGAAAGAGGTTACTAAAAGGAAGGTTAAAACTGGTGTAGAGATCAACTCAACTATCGTAAAGGGCATGGATTAACCTAAAAAATGGTTTCACATTAATAACACAAATTATTTACATTTTTTGTCTTGCTGAATTATTAATTCTAATACAAAAGCTTTAATTTTTTTTTTTTAATTTCTAAAAATAAGAATGATTTTAAAATAAGAATGATTAAAATTGAATATTAAAATTGAATGTTCGTAATTGCCATTTTGAAAAATATAAACAAACCTAGAATTTTAAAATTCAAATAAAAAATATACTTCAAATATAATTAGCCAATTAAAACGTTTCCGCTAAATTATTCTGCCTTTTTATCTAACCTTGCAGCGTTGAAGAAATTCTAAAGGAAACCCTTAAATGCTTGAACTTTCCTTGTTCTATTAACTGGGAGTTCATCGAAGTGAACATCCAGAGCGGGGTTATCATCAATTTCCTTATCTGATTTCCACAATTCCGCCGCCGTTTTCTGCCATTTCCCGTTTAGAACAGGCAATCGATATTGCTTACTACATCGTTAAATATTTGTTTTTTTTTTTTTAAATAAAATTTTCTAAAATATCTTCTATAAAACCTAACAGCCATCCCACACAACAAGTGACCTTTTGAACTTTCAAAGAGGTTTCTTTTTTGGTGGGTATTTATAGGAAAATCACGGTTCATGTAATTAAAATAAAAGATAATCGATTTGAAGAGAAAGTCACCTAAAGTATCTATCTATCCATCCATCTTTCCAATCTTAAAACATTGTAATATAATTATGAGAAAAGAGAAGAAGAAGATGAAAATTTAATTACCTTTCATAAAGAAGATTGACCGAAGACAAAGACTAATCAATTATATTCAGGAACCAAGTTAAAATTACAATTTACTAAGGAAATTACGACCAAACAAAACTACCGTAAATTATGCAATTCAACAGCAAAACACGCAGCTATAAGCTCTTTATAGATTGCATTCAATTGAATAGTTAGTTAGGTGGATTGGTAGCTTATAGGGTGGATCTATAAGCATATATACAATTACAAAATTACAATCATTACATATCTACTTGAAATTCAATATAATAAAAGACAAATGTAAAAAAGTAAAGAGACGTGTCATCCAACCAACAAACCCACCATCACGATGCACTATGGACAGGGAACATTGTTCTACTTGGAATACATTTTTTTAATAGTTAGAAATATCGATTTGGAACCTTTGAGTTTTGTTCTACATATAATTTGGAAATCTTGTGTCGATACAGAATTTTGTTAGGGGCGTCTCTTAACAACGAAATTGGGTATATATTCCAACAAATCATAGTGCGACGTCTAAAGAGGGTAACACAAGAAAAGCTATTGAATTCAAAGAATAGGTATGTCTTCAAAACCAATAGACAAGATTATAACAAGCCAAGATCAATCCATACAATCCAAAGACGTAAACTTTTAATTAATAACAGTTAATCAATGGCTTTCAGAGGACTTCAAATCATCAAAGGTCATTATCTTAATAAAACCTTGCAAAGAACTGAAAGTCATTCAGTCAATGATAGGGAGGCGATGGAGACTTTGAGGTAGAAGTGGTTGACATTAACATCCTTAGTACCAGTACAAAGCACTACACTAAAGAGCTTGGCTTCGCTTGTGCAAATGTGTTTAATACATACTGTTAGCAATATGTGCCCTTGAGAATGAAAGTCATCTAACTCCACATTTTTCCATTTCGAGATATTTAAGGTTTTGCATTTGATGTGATTTGAGAAATATTGAACAATTTTGATCTCAGAAACTATATATGATTTTTAATGTCCACAGATGGAACTTTCATAGAACAAAATTTAACTGGAAAATTTAGGTATGGAGGAGCATGATAAACCTGAAGAAGAACGAAAAGTTTACCAACAATAGAATCAGAACTAATAATAAATGGATATCGACCCGATTTGGAGAAAACAGGATCAAATAAAGGACAGTAGCTCATGAAAAACATCAGTCTGAAGCTTTTTGGTCTGTGGTAAAGATAGATATAGTGTGCCTTGATTCGCTTTACACTTCAGTATAATGCTTGCATAGATGAAGGACTTCTTTTACAAACAGCTGTATAGAGGTTACATTTAGCGTCCTGCTTTCGACATGAAACTGGTATTTGGAGATTTCAACGCTCAAATATGTAAGGGAAACATCATTGGAAGGCATACCTATTTGATATAACCGAACAACAGCGATTTACAGAATTCATATTGAAACGTAAATCTATACAAATGGAATTTTCAGAAGCCAAATAGACAATGTTGCCTGTTGTACTAACATTGACTTGGATATTTTTTACTATGAATAAACTAACCCTCAGTGTAAAGTATGACTCGAAAGAAATATGAGATGAGATATGAGATGGAGGAATATTCCTGTGCAATCCATTCGCAAGCAGCATAAATTGGGATATAAAATAAGCAGTTCCGTACAACCAACTTTATGTAAGAGGTTAGTCCCTTGTTCGTTAAGCGCTCTAACTAGAGCAATCATTTCTACAAAAGGGAGAAAAAAAACCGACTCACGAGCTAACTTTATCGACTTGCAAAAACGTACGATACACCGCAGAGCAACAAACTGTCCGAAACTATAAACCTAAGCTAAAGCATCCCATCTAAGCTCCACGAAATAGGTCAAATTTGTAGAGGACAATGTAATGTTGCTTATTATACCCAATTAGAAACGAACAGCTTAAAATAGAAACTACTGTAAAAACTTTTGAAGATCTGGTACTA